>LTAE01006893.1:4641-24111 GCA_001647135.1 Pontederia paniculata
GTAAGGGAGCCTTCACCCTTTGAAGAAGGAGATAGTGAACTCCGAAGATCTCGTGGAAGAAGATCGGAGCGGGGACGTAGGCCAAAGAGTTCGGCCGAACCTCGATAACAAACCCTGCGTTTGTTCTTGTGTTTGTTCTTCTTTTCACTCTTCTCTCTATTTGTGTTTATATTTGTATATGTATGCTTCCGCTACGCATAACACATCTAGATTAAGCTAAGAAGAACAAAAGATTTTAATATACCAATTCAACCCCCCCTCTTGGTGTCATTACAGATCCTACAGTACTATGTCAAATCGGATCGAATCATACCATTATTAACTTATTAATTTTTGAATTTTTACTTTTTTATAAAAATATAATATTATAATAATAAAATTTATATTTTATATCATAGTATTTAATATAATCATATCATAAATCGATAAAACTGTAACTAAATAATATTATACAATATTATTTTATTAATAATTAGTATATATTATATAAGAAGATGCATTAAAATATACTTAAACTCAAAAATTATATTGGAGGAGGGATTTAAATTTTTTGGGTCGTCTCTATGATATCTGGAGCTGCTAACTCCGACTAATCTATGTCGCTCCAAATCGAATACTTAATTATGATGGATGAGATTCTTAACTTTTATTAGTAAAAAAATTTGAACTTTGGTCGCAATTATAGGTGAGCACATTCAATATCAAAAACATTTTGAGTAATGGATATTTATATTTTATATACGTGGAACGTGTGGAGCTTGGAAGGGCTCGTGCTCACCCGGCATGCTGGCCAAAATGGTCGAAGGAACGACTCGGAGTGACCGTTTCTCCATCTTTATTGGTCATAGTATCTTTGTACATTTGTTTGCACCAATCATTTGTTTTTATACAATTTCTACGTGCAGTATGAAAAGTCCAATTTTTTTTATCTCGTCTTCTCGTTCTTTCAGTCTTGTTCTCATCAAAACTTGTGGCATGTCCATTGGTGGCCCGAGGCACTTAAGAAAAAAATATTATATGAAAGTATGAACTCAAGGAAATTACATTAAAAAAATTCAAAACTCAAGCAAATTAATTTTCTTTAGAGGGCTCAACTTCTCCATATATGTTAATTTGAGAGTCGAGAATGTTATTGCATTATTTTTCTAAGACGTTTAATGCATTTAGAAGTATAGAAACATTCAATATTTTTCAGTATATCTTTGGATCCCTATTTTAATATAATATAATAATTTAAAGCAAAGCAAAATAATTTTTTTTAAGAATTTTTTTTTATAAAAAGTAATCACATCATGACTCATAATCTCAAGTTTGATTCTCACTATGTATCTGTTATTTTTTCTATTTATCTTTCTTTGTATTAGATCAATGAGTCAAAATATTAAATCTTTCTATAATTTTGACAAAGAATTAGTTAAAATTTAATTAAAAAATCACGTTACTTGTATTTTTTTCTTCGACTGCTACTTGTCATATTTTTCTGTCCAAAGTACTTCTGCCATCTCTCTCTCTCTCTCATTTGGAGAGAGTGAGAGAGAGAGAGTCCCTTCATGCATGTACGTATGTCTGATAGGTATAAAAAGAAACCGAACCAAATGAAATGATGAAATCTGATGAGTGACTTGAACTGTAATCTATATGACAAGCAGAGGCGGACCTACACTATATGTAGGGGGCCTCGGCCCACCCCAACTTTTCGGTATAAAAAATTTATATATATAAGTATATAATAGTAGATACAATCAATATATAAAATAAGTACTAAAAAAGAGCAAGGTTATTTATTTGGTATAGTGGTTAGGGAGTTTTGAGTACTATATTGAGGTCCAGAGTTCAATCTTTGATCTCTTTCAATTTTTTTATTTTATTTTTATATGTATTGACTCTCTCTAATTTTTCGTTCTGGTCCGTCCCTGATGACAAGCCAAGTAGCGTTTATTGTGTTTCCAATTTTTTTGCATCAAGCTACAAGGTCGTTTGATTGGATGGGAACATTATTTTTCTTAGCTTGGCATTCATCGTCAGAACAACCAGGACGAAAATAATTTGGCATTGCCTCCTCCCCAAGGAATTGGAAGGAATCTTTTGTATTATTGTGTCAATAATGCACGCCTCTTTTTGTATGAGTGTGGCAATAATGTTCTATGTTCCCAATTCCTTCCGTCCTTCGCTAGAAGTAGTAGATGTTTCCTTTTTAATCATGATTTTCAAACTCGAAAATTTTCCCAAGACTATTTTTAAGTATGGTAAACTCAAGATGCAAATTCATACAAACTTAATGATTTTTAATCATAAATATTTTGCTACATTATTTTCAAGTTTTGAAGTGTTCATACTTTGACACACTTATAAAATAAAAGCATAATATATCACTCTCATATATTGATCCATAATTTCTTTTCAATTATAATCCTCAATCTCTAGTTAAATACCTAAGTACATACTAAAATCAGTGATCATATGAGTTTCCTCTAAGATGACCCGAGTTTACTACCTCGTCATAATCTACATCGACTTCATTTGATTTTATGCTTAAAAGTCTTGAATTTGTTTGAACTCAAAATCACGAATTTGAAAATATTGACCATTCTTTTGTATTGATGTATCATGAATTGTTGTACTTTCTATACCTAAAATTATGAAAAATGAGAAATAGTAAAAAGAAACAATTGGAATCCGTTTTAGCAGCGGTCTTAGCCCGCTCGTATCATGCCACTTATTCACGTGGAGATGTAGGAGAGATTCATCATGGAATAGACCTTTATGTATGAGGGATTAATATTTATTATGATGTACTATCTTTTTATTCTTAGTAAAACTTTTTGACGACGACCTTCTTATTCGTGAATGTCAGTCTCTTGTTCACATAAAGCAATATGATTATATTACATTAAAATCTTGTGTATCGATCTTTTTCCTCACTTTTGCTTTGTTGTTCTATTTTCGATCCCTCGACTTGGACGTCATAATTTTCAAAAAAAATTGCATGGGTGAATGTCTCATATTTACCATGTAAAATGTAAAATCAAGGTTTTATATGTTGTATTATTTTATATTTTTTAATAATGAGGGTTACTTATCTATTCATTAATCTACCAAAAAGTCTTCGTACTGAATGTTTTGGAGCCCTTGAGGAGGTTGCTCCCAAAAGAAATTGTGCGAAGATCCTCTCCTGAGGTTCGCCAAAAAATCCTCAGCCCGATTCGCTTCACGAAATATATGAGTTATATCGAAATATTCAAAAGATTGCAGGAAAAGTAAGCAGTACCTAAATAAGTTGTTAAGCTTCCAAGGGTTAGGGTATTTCTTCTTTAGTAGTTCAACCATCATAGCAGAATCACATTCAATGGTAATTCGTGCAATTCCACTCTGCTGACAAGCCCGTAGCTCATGCCGTAACCCCCAGACTTCAGCTTCCAAGACAGAGTGACACCTTTTCTGTATTGGGTCTGCAAACATAAAAAACCCCATTAGCACGTACAATGAAGCCTACTTCTCCTGCCTCCCCTGGACCTATGTAAGATTCATCTGTGTTTAGTTTAACACATCCGGGAGGTGGAGGCTCCCACCTAACCATTATGGTGTCATTGGTGGGGGGTCCCTCAGATCTTAGGGTATTAGCGTACTCAGCAGAATTCACCAAGGCCCTCTCCAAAGTAGCAGAAATTGATACTGGTTTAGAGTTAAAATGAACATCATTTCTCAAAACCCAAATATTCCAGAAACAGTACGCCAGGAGGGAGAGCAAGTTGAGGCGTGAGGAAGAGTCAAGGCGGTCTCCCTCTTTAATCCATTCACCCTATGCCTAGGAATCAAAGTAGGAGAAGTTGAATTGCAACTTGTGTTGCAGTAATCTCCACAACTGAGAGGTAACTGTGCATTGGAGAAATAGGTGCACAATTGTTTCTTGTTGGGTACCACAGAAAGGGCATGAAGTATTTATTGACGGTAGGAATCTAACAATAAGGTCTTTTGTTTGCAATTTGCCATGCGAAAGTTTCTAGAGCAAGTTTATAACTTTCGGGCATGCAGGAATGCTCCAAAGAGTTCTCCAACTTGTCCAGTTCTTGCTACTTTTAGAGAGGTCCAGCATATTCTGACTAATAGTTTTGTAAACTGACTTAGCTTATGGTTCCCCCACGTGTGTTGTCAGTCCAAACTCATTTATCCTCATAGGGAACCAGAGGCAGGTGAACAGAAATAATAAGATCAACAAGTGAGGAACCAAACAGAGTATAGAGCAAGTGGACATTCTAATTATTGTTTATGATCAGCATAGAGACTGTGTGGTTAAGTAGGGGAACCTCCATGTTGATATATGTGGGGACCAAGCTAAGTGGTAAGTTAAATACCCATGGGTCTTACATCAAATTAGTTGTTCTACCATTGTTTACTTGTTTACTCGTGCCTAGTTGAATATTCTCCATGGCCTTTAAGATGAGTTTCCAGCTCCAAACTAATGGGGTAACCGAATGGGGTGGAGACCAAGGGTGGGGCATCTCGTATTTTTGAGTCACGAGCTGCACCCCATAGGTCTCTATCTCCATTCAAAACTCCAAACTCCTGGCCAGTAGAGATGATCTGATGAATTTAAGTTGTCTAATTCCCAATCCCCCTTGATGTTTATATGCTTGCACCATCCTCCAATTTATCAAATGAACCCCTGCTCTATCTCCCTTATTATTCCAAAAATACCTCCTAGAATGTCTTTCAAGTGTCTCTAGTATACCATCTGATATATAGATTGAGGATAAGGCATGATTTGGTATAGCATTTAGAACAGATTTTATTAGGACTTCTCTACCAGCTTGGTTTAGTAGTCTGGTTTTCCAACCTGAGAGTTTTGTAGTCTCTGCCTACAACAAAACCTTGTTCCCTAGTGGTGAGAAATTTGTGTGAAATAGGTACCCCTAGGTAAGCAAAAGGGTAAACCCCAATAGTCATGCCTAGAATACTTTTGAGCTTAGATTTCCTATTGGAGTTAAACTTTGGGGGTAAGTAGAAGGCATATTTGGCAAAATTTAGCTACTGGTTTGTAAACATTTTTTGTATTTTTTGAAAACTACCCTAAGGGTCTTACAACTTTTAGCTGTGGGCGTCATGCAGATGAGCAAATCAACTGCATATAATAAGTGGCTGAGTGTAAAGGACTTTAATTTAAAAGGTTGAATTGAGCTTTGTGCCACTTCTATGCTCATTAAGGATGAGAAGACTTGTGATACTAAGATGAAGAGGTAGGGTGATAGGGGGTCTCCCTGTCTAATGCCTCTAAAGTTGTTGAAGGTTTGGGAGATTGTCCTATTGATATAGCAAGTAAAAGTAGGGGACTCAATGCAAGCTTTAATCCATATTATGAATCTCTCAGGAAAATTCATGATTGTTATGACCTTTATTACAGTAGATCAAGAGATTTTATCAAAGGCCTTATTCATGTCTATTTCACAAGCAGGTGTTTTCTTTTTTCCATATTTCATGCAATGAACTAGTTCTTGAGTTATTAATATGTTGTCCTAGATGGATCTTTTGGGTAGAAAGATTGATTGGTTAGGGTCAACAATGCTGGACATGGTGGGTCTAAGTCTATTGGTCAGTATCTTAGATAATAGTCTATATAGGATATTACACAAGGCAATTAGTCTGTAGTATGTTACAAATCTAGGCTGAGATTTCTTTGGTATGAAAACTGATGAGGTTTCCCCCCATCCCCTGGGAATGATACCTGTATTGAAGAAGGAGGTAATGGTTTGACATGTGAGGGGTCCTACTATGTCCTAGTGGTTTTTATAAAACTCTGTTGTGAAACCATCTGGTCCTAGAGCTTTACCTGGGGCCATGGACCAGAGGCAGTCTCTAATTTCCTTGTTGGTGACAAGGGAGATGAGCTTATTAGACCACTGTGGATCAAGGGAAGGTAGGGATGGCCAGTCCTGGATGGAATTTGAGGCGCTGGATCATATGCCCACAAATTACTATAGTGGAAAACAGAGATATTACTAACAACAGCATCTCCTTGCGCTAGTGTGCCTGAATTATCCTTAATATTCTGGATTGCATTCTTTTTATATCTAACTATAGTGCTAAGATGATAAAAAGAAGTGTTCCTATCTCCATTTTGTAACCAATTGACCCTTGACTTGCTCCACCATTTAATACTAAGTTGCCTTAGTAAGGTCATATGTTTGTTATAAAAACTTTTGAGTCGACTTAGTTGAGTCATAGATAGTGAACCTAGGGTATCTAAATATTCTAGGTTTTGAATTATTATTTTACATCAAACATAGAAAATAGTAAAAAGTTCTCTACGATGATCATAGATACAAAAAAAAATCTATTTTTAAACTATGTAAATTAATATCTTATTTATTATTTTCCAGTCTAGAACCATTGATGCAAGAATTATTAATACTTGACTAATTTAATAATAAGTAAAAATAAAAATATTTTGAACAAATTGATAATGCAAAGAACTATATAATTATTTTTAAATTTGGTGCCAAATTGATGACACCAAATTAATTACATTCAAACTGGTGTATTATCCTTGTGAATTAGTTTTTGCCTAATATGATTCAAATAAGAGACTGTAAAAATATAAGTCAGTTTCAAAACTTGAAACCGAGGTTACTTTTTATTACTATAATTTATTTTAATATTTTTTTTATTGACCAAGAGTCGGTCGTGTCCAAGACCACGAGCATTTTCATTAATCCCTCTGACAAAAGTATTTCTAAAGTTTCATATGAGGTGATAAACTTCTAACTTTTGCCAACTAATTGTTGATATTATTTTACAAATTTATTTACTAGGTAAATCCTATCTTTAGGAGGGGAATCTGCATACAGCATTTGACCACCCACCTCTCCGTTCGATCCAAGGTATCTGTCTGCATCATGAGACCTAACTCACACATCATACAAATTTAAAACATAACTTGTCGGCGCGATTATCGCATGGTGGCAGATACACGAATCCCGTCATTCGTCATTTCTTATTCTCCATTTCCACGTCTTCCATTCTAAAGATCTACCAACACAGCTCACTTCATCTTGCAAAACACATGGGATATATACTAATGAAATATTAGTTTGGTGAAGAGTTCCACCTTCAAGATCACTTTTGAACATTTTATTATTAAATGTTTTCTCATTTCTTTTGGTGCTTGTTAACAAACTATATAATTATTTGTCTAAAAAGAGGTTTGTTTATAGAAAAAAAACGCTTCATTTTTTAAAGGAAGAAAGTATACATAATTACTTTTGTACAACCAATGCGGCTAGAATAAGATAAAACAAGTCTACATATATGCACTATTTAAAGAAAGTGTTCAATGTAGGTGCTCCCTACTTAAATAGGGAGCATCATGCTCCCTACATTTTTAACCATAGAATGTTAGATCTATGATGGATATTAAATCTTCTCTCTTCTACTTTTTTTTTCTCTCCTAAATCAAGTCACCATAGATCTCACATCCTACGGTTAAAAATGTAGGGAGCATCTCCATTTTTTCCTTAAAGAAGGGTAAGGGGACCCCCCTCGAAACTACTCATAAAGGCCAATTTCATCAATAATACTTCATCTCCGACATTTTATTTATTCACTGACAAGAAGAGGTCCTTATTATATTATTTAACATAAATTATTTTAAAAATAATGTAGTACTTAATTATTTCGACCAGATTGCATCATTCCAATCAGTGATGTTCCATTAAATCAGCACTTCCAAAACATTGGACGCCATGATTTATCACTCTTCCCTTTTGATGGTGAAAGTACCGATAGCATGAACATAATATACATATAATATATATATATATATATATATATATGATTTAAAATTAATAAAAAATGAGAAATTATTTGAACTAAAAATTACGAATAATTTTAAGTCAAAATATATAAAATGTATATACTGCACTTTGTGTATGATAAAAAAATAATAGCATATAAACAATAAAACACAAGAATAATCGATCTTTGTACACATGAGCTCATATCCAAAAGTGCGCTGCACATTATAAATCTATATATACTTAAATAAAGTTTAGTCTGAATCATCAATCTTGAATGTGATCATTTAACATGTAAGACAATGATGTTAATTAAGACTGTCTTCAATTCTCTTATATTTAAACGTGCATGTACCTACCTGCAGGCTCGCCGTCCCACCACAATCTGATCTGATCCACACCCAGAAATGAGAAAACATTCAGGACAGATCCACAGACGCCCACTGTCAAAGATCTATTATTTTTATACCTCTTCCAGATCATATCAATCTCTCCTCCTGCCTTAGATTTGAATGTATCCATGGACTTCATATGCAAAGACTTGGGATTGTTCACAAAATCATTAGAAAGAATTAATGCTTAGGCTGCACTCTTCAAATCTTATGGATGGATACATGTCCCTTCCTCTTATCTACATCACAAGTAATCAACAGAACATGATGTGTGATAATTGAGCTGATAGATATGCAGACACGAAGACAGTATTATATAGGGCGAGACAACTGGTATTGAACATAGAATTCCAAGGGGTACATGCGAGTGTTTACCTTACCTTGTTTAGCTGTCTGATTAATGATTCTTTCATGGTAGTCATCCATAATTTTTGAATGAATAGGGGGCTCCTTATTTTAATGCTGCCCCTTGTTGGCACTGTCTGGGGAGGCATCTTTTTTTGTTTTTCAGACCCCTCCACCTCTAAATACTTGAACTGCAAAGGCCAAAAGGGACTGGGATTTTGTTTGGCATGCCTTTGAGAAAGCACACTGAATTATTCTGTAGGGGGGTGTTCTTTATGTGCCAAGAGAATCTTAAATCCTCCCCTCTGCCTCAGCAGATATGAGTGTGTCATATGTTGGAACCGATCAGTTATTGTTATGCCAAAGGAAGCTATGTTTGTTGAGTTGAGCAACAAGAGAAGATATATTGTCCTAACTGTTCAGTTCTATTTCATACATCAATTACAGTTCAGCTGACAGAAGACCTCTGATCAGGTGCTGATTTGTTATCTCTTCTCTTCCCCTTCATAATTCTTTGTTCTCCAAACTCGTGTGCTGGATGAAAGTTTATAGTTCTGACTTCTGATCAAATTTCAACCATGATCCTGATGATGGGATTCCATCATGAGACTGCGGAAAGATTAGTCTCTGACAAGAGTTGAGAAAGTATCCTTTCTAACTCCTTTCCTTTGGACATGTTTGAATGGTTTCAGCCAATTCCCTCCCCTTGACCTATAACAGTAGTCAAGTTTCCTCCACTGTGGTTTTGTTCTAGAAGCTTTAGCTTTCACAAACTTCACATATCAATTACAGATGTTGTCAATTATAAGGACTTGATCAAAGATCACATCAAGAGTCTTCACAGTGCACCCAGTATCCGGTATCCGCTGTTTCGGATCTGGCATCATGGATTCCTAGCAAATGCCATCACATTTGGAAGTCAATGGAACATCAAGTAAGTACTGCAGAAATTTAGAAAGGTAACATATTGGTAGATGGCCTACCTTAGTGATCAAAAGAAGGCACTTGTAACTAGTTCCCAACCTACTTATTGACCCCAGATCAGAGTCTCCTGTAGGATTCTGGACAATAGAAAGTTGTAGATTTACTATCGACATGATCATGCATGTTCTACTTTGAATGACCAAAGTTTCCACGAATGTGTATACTTGGTTTTGTTTACGTCAATCTGAAACGGTGACTTCGATATGTATCTTGACAAAAACTTTGAAACTTGTACAGATTTGCCGCAGACAATTTGGAATCTGCTTTGTTGAGGGATTGATTGGATCCAAGTCCTCATAAGAGGAATAAGAGAAGACGTTTCAGAGCGCACAAATAGTTGATGGAGGTAATATTGAGACTTGTCCTGTGGAGTAAAAGAACAGTTTGAGGGCATTGCTTTGAGGTACCACTTCCAGAAGACCGATGGCGAGAGAGTACATGAAGATGGCTATGTTGAAGCAGGAAGAAACCTTTAGACACCAGGTACCATTTTTTGTTCCTTGATCATTATACCAAACATAGGATTCTGTACAATTCGAGTCCTCATTGTTTTACATGCCTCGTCCAGGTCCATGAACTCCACCGTCTGTATCGAGTTCAGAAGAAGTTGATGAGAGATGTTAAGGAAGGCAACGATGTAGACTTGAAGCAACAGTTGATGAGAGATGTTAAAGAAGGCAACGAAGCAGACTTGAAGCAACAGTGGCACGGTAACATAGACTCGAAGCCGTCCTGTAGGAAACTTGACTTGGAACTCCCTGCAGAGAAGTACACAGGAAGGAGCAATGGAGACACCAAGCGAGAGCTCGAGGAAGAGAGCGATTTGGAGCTCACACTTGCCACCGGATGCAGCCGAGTCAGACAAAAGTCCGAAGAGATGCCATTTACTTCGGACTCTGGGTCCAGCTTTTCCTCATCCTCAGGCGAGGCAGAGACGGCTAAATTTAACGGCAGAGACTGGGGATCGTTCCAGATTTCTGAAGCTTCCATGATGAAACTCCGAAATGAACCAACGACCGGGACTGATGTCGAAGGGAGATTGAGACAGGATGGTCTAAAACAGCATCCATGGCTCTTGCAGAACTTGAGCTTAAACATGACATCGTAGATTTTTTTTCCTTTTCCATGTCTGCGATGGTTAATCTCGTTGTAGTTTCAAACAGAACTCTAATGCTTATTACTTGTTCCTGATCACTAACACCAGTAAGGGCAAAAGGTATTATTCCATTGGAGATGAGTGGCAGAGCTGTGTTTATGACGAGACAAAGTTGTGTCCCCTGATTACAAAAAGCTGCAGGCTATTGTTGGATGTGTCCTTACAAAACTTAGATTAACACTAGTACTATACTGCAAATATGACGGTGTCTTTTATGTCTTGACTCTTGAGCATCTTCGACTTCCCTTCTTTGTATCTGTTGATGTTTGTTTCACAATGGAATATATCTTTTATTCTCAAGCCATTTGTTGATTGGAATGACAACCCAACAACCAAATATGTACGTGTACTGGGGATTAGACTAGTCAAAGACTAATAAAGCCGTCTGTCATCTGAAATGGAAGGGTCAGTTGGCTGTTGGCATTAGCCTGATATTGCTTTTATTATATTGGAAACACATCATAACATGTCACTGGTAATATATAATCGGTTGCATTATCTCTGCTAACAGGAATTTCTTTGTTGCATGAGTTCTTTTGTTTATGACATTTCAGTATCCAAAATTATTAACATGTAACTATTCCTTTTTTAGAGAGCATCTCCCTTGCACTTGAATTGGAACTTCGGTCTACTAGCAGCTCCATGCTAAATCACACGCTACCATCTAAGCCTAACTAGAGTTGGTGGACGTGTACTTTTTATATAGAATGAGAAAAGGGAGCATGCTTAGCAGTTTTGCTAAGCATGCTCCCTTTTCTCATTGTTAAAGGAAAAGGGATCATCCGGGATCATCCTTAAGAAATCTATTTAACAAAATTATTAAATAAACTATCTAACTTCTAAATGAGAAAAAAATGTATACTTACAAGTTTGCTAAGTAGACTTTTTAATAATTATCTAAATCGTTAAATTCAAATTTGATGATCTAATATTAAATATAAAAAATTAAAATATTTTTTAAAAAAATTAATTTCAAATCGTCGAATTCAAATTTAATGGTTTGAATTATTGTTAAGGAGCTTACTTAATAAAATTGTTAAGGAAACTCCTCAACCTCAGATAGAATCCCGTTCAAACTATTTGGATGGACTAAGGAATTCATATTTACAAATTGGTACATGATGTGAAAAAGAAACTTGAATGCAGAAATGTGACTTGAGTCTGACGTACTGATAGAGTATCTTCAATGGAGAAAATAATGTAAAATTATATGAAGCACAAAACAACTATCCCTGAGGCATGCCTTTTAAGCAAGCTACTTCTAATGTTCACTAAGAAATTTCAACTAAAATTCAAAACAAAAATTATCTGCTGTTTAAATTCGATAAGAAACTGTCAACCGTCCAATTAGAGTCCTTCAGCTTCTAGCGTACTACGCTAAGTAAGTTTATTACTTATACTCGTTCTGCATCCCTTCTGTTCATCATCTCCCGTCTGGAAGACGTTTCCCCTTGCAGTAGAAATTTTTAAGAACAATTGTTTCCAAGTAAATTCACAAATATATCAGGTGTCCAACTATGTCAGCAACATGCAACTGCATGCCATTCTTTACCGAAATGGCTTAAACTTTGTGTCGCTGTTGATTTGATTAAACCTTGGCCTAAAGTTCGTAATGCAGCACTTTCAGATTGAAATTAAGAAATATTTAACTTCCTGCCACAGCACAAATTGATTAGTCTAGGAGGATAGACTTGTGCAAGCCAGGGGCTGGTTCTTGTAACTTATCTGGAGACAGCATGCAAACAAACCGCACCAAGTTCTACGTGAAACAACTTTGTAAAGTGAATGTACTTGAAACAACTTTGTAAGTGAATGTCATTTCCTAGAGCAACCCGCGTAACATACATAAATCACTTCACTAACTTCGCGGTGCAGGAAAAAACAATAAGAAACTATTTCTTTAGAACAATTCCGAATTGTTCAACATGTTTGCCTCCCTATTTCAGGAACAACAGCAAACATGACTATTTCTCATTACCAAAAACAATTAGCTAATTCTCTCAAGGAACTAAAAACAATGTTCTGCCATGCTTCTTTTTCCTTCCAGGAAGCCATCACAATAAAATTTCCTAATTGAAACTACATATGTCAATAAAAGAAATCTTTTTCCCTGAATGCATTGGATGAGAATGAACTTGAAATGACAATGGCTTGTATTTCAAGTGAGGTGCTGCTAAGCTAAAGACGCAAGATTGCCAGCAGTATCATTGCCCCACGAGGAAATTGGAGAGATTCATCCAAGAGCGTTATTGATCAGAGTGAAATTAGACGGTGCATATCTTTTCCACGCTTGCCTTATCCAAACTTGCCATGTATGTGATATAAATTGTCCAAAGAAATGAGAATGAGTTGCTGACCAAGGGCTGAAAGAAAATGAGATGAGAATATAACACTCAATAATGCAATGCGCCTACATTTTTTATAGAAGACAGGCTTCAGCATTACCTGCAACCGAACAGGGACAAATTTGAAGGTAATGTAATCACACAAAGGCCAGTATGCGACTCCAGCTTTTAACGTAGGAATCATATCCCTTTTCAATCTAGCAAGAATCTCAGCACTGCTTTCACCTGAAGTTTCGAAAACATTAGCAGGTACAACAACATCATGACTCGTATTCAGTTAATAATACATCATAATAATGAATTGATAAAGAACAACAATAAGAGGAACAACAATCCAGAAGACTCAGAATATCTGAGGTATTCACAATCGAAACGTATAATAGCAGGTTTTGCTGGCTTGATTTGGTGTTAAAGAAGATACCAAAGAAGTGCATACAAATTACAAAATGAAATATTTAATATGACGAGGACCCACTGCAATCTATCCAAATGATCATAAAAGAATTTGAAAAGGGTAGCCAAAAATTGAAGTAAACAAAGAAAACAGGTTTATAGAATAAAAGCATGGAGATTGGAGTGTCACATTACTTTTTTTTAGAAAGGAGTGACCCATTAGATGCCATAAAGCTGGAACTTTATTCGCTCTAGGAATTGGAAATGAGCAAGTTATAAACTAGCTGATTGTACTTTACAATTCCATCCAAGCAGAATACTTAAAAATGCGAGGAAAGATGATCCTTCAAGTGGTTAATGTCAAGAAATCACCATCTTATTTCAAGATTCACAAATCAACAAATAGAGATAAGTTATTGTGAAAGAAACCACAAGATGAAAAAATGATAAATTTTTTAAATTAATAATAAACCTTTCAAATGGCATTTCACACCCACCTTCATTACATATGTTCCTAGAGGTATGTTTCCTGATTGAACTTCGCTAGGGGAACTGGCAGTCTTTCTTACATAAAATTTCAGATTCGAAAAATAAACAGATAACCGATAATTTGAGATCCAGTTTCATTATGTTCAATGGACAAAGGAATATAACAGACAACCAATTCAGCACTATATTAACAGAGTAGTAGTTTTAGTCTACCAACGCCTTTTTCCTCTAACATGCATAAAGAAAAGGAGACAAAATCTAAAGGAAGATGACACATCAGCAACTACAACTACAATGATGATGCAACAATTTGACAATGTTTGATCACTGCCAAGATATTAATAACATGTTCCACCCACATAATAAAATACAAAAGAATATACTTCGTAAGACGCATCCTTAATAACTCATCTGTTTTCGTGGTTCAATTCAATGAAGCTACTTCCATTATTAGTTTCCATTATGTATATATGTCTTTTTCTTAGAAAATGTCAACATTTCAATTCCTTAAACAGAGTAAACTTTCTCACCAAAAACCATCCACTCATCACAAAAAAGAGAGGCCAATGATGCAGGAAGCAAAAGAGAAAAAGGACATGCTTACCTTGTAATCCTGCATTGAATGAGAAGAAAATTGCATTCATCAGAGGCCCATATAATGCTTGCCCAAGAAACATCTTCTTAAAAGTGCTGATGACATCTCGTTTGGGAAGAATTCTCGAAATAAAATTGAACCAACAATGCAGAGATGATCCAGATATAAGTAGCCCATAACAAGCCATTCGCATAGTTCTTACGAAGTCGAGGCTATCATCCGATTTAAGTGTGATTATCTGCTACAGTTATAAATAGATTAATGGCCAGTATACTCCAATCAAAGCATTGGTGAAATGGAGCAAAATAAAATCTGCAATGAAAAGGAATCCAGAAGTAGCTTGGAGAACACGAGCAGTGGTAACTAAAAATAGGAAAGTGTCTTCACATCTACTTTCGCACATGTTTTGTTCTGATAGCAGACTCAACACTGAACCTAGTAACTCGTATCCTTGTAAAAAAATATTGAGAATGTAAAAGCTCCGCCTACTCAGTGAAAATACGCAGAGTCTGACTTCAGGTTTATGGAGGTTGAAATAAAGTCAGTCACACAGCAGCAGCGTTGCTACTCACTGTACCTCCATGAAGCGATTATCAAAGGGTACTGATGCACTCTTCAAAAAGCAGTTTTGCAGATGCCACATTGTTATTGTTATTGTTTGCTGATACAACTTACCAATTACAACATATCAATAAAACAAGAGAAAAGAAGCAAATATCACAGTTATGACTAAGCAACGTCCAAATTCCAGTTCTATGTCATTTACCACCTAACAGGGAAAAATTAAAACAAGATCATCTGTGATTGCAAAAGTAATTTTGTTTCTTATAAAAGGCATTTGGACATCAGGAACGAAAAAAATGCAAAATCAAGCCAAGGTACAAGCCTATAAGAGATTGGTTAGAGCAAACTACATATAAATGGAGAAATCTTTCAGAGATATGCCGTAAGTCTAGTGGTAGAATGTGGTGCAATCACTTGATTCTTTTCCTCTTCTTTTTTCTCTTGGACATATCAACAGCACTTTGATATGCACAAACTGATGTAGGTGGGTCAGATGAATCATCCGAAAAGAATCATGCCTCAATTTACAGAGCGATCTAATGAAGCATTAAAAGACTGGCGATAGCATTCTACCAATGAATTCCCCCGTTGGCTTTCCCCTACCAATAACAATCAGTCAAATAAAGGAAAAGTTTGAGAGTTTGTCCACTACCATCTTGATATCGATCAAGTTCTTTGAAAAGACAAACTTTCTACTTATACAATCCAAAAGGCAAACTTTAACATAAGGATAATTAGAAAGATAAAATTTTTTAATCAAGAAAACAACCGCCTCCAGACCTGAGAAGAGATGTCTGCGACGGTGAAAATAGCTCCGGCCGTCAGGCTTTTGGTGAGGATGGGGCGGGCTTCGATCATCCCAAGATACCAGCTTACAAATCCACTACGGGCGGAAGAAGCCGCCGCCGCCGCTGTGGTTGTGGCAGCGGCCGCGGAAGGAAAGAGGGGCGAAACGGGCGATGAGGATTCCTTGAACTTGGAGGAGAGGCGGCGAGAGCGGACAAAGGTTCGCGCCGGTGGAGCCAGCAGCCAGGGTTTGGGAATCGCACCGGAGGACGGAGGACGCAGGCGGAGGAGGAAGAGGTGGTGAGCTCGCCGGCCGCCGGCGCTCAGGAATCCGACGCCGCTCATCTCGCATGCTATTTTTTCGACAGTGAGGGCAATGACCTTGTTTACTCGCTTCTGGTTGGTAAACAATGGGGAAAATGTGATAAATATACGCCGCGGTTGATAAATATGGACGTGCTTTGACCCATGATTCAAGGAAACATGTGTGTGGGATATGGTTCCAATAAAATGGCGTGAGATTAGTGATGGTTTGGGATGCGAGCGGTTGTCGAACGTGGACTCATACGTCGTTGAGCGCTCAACACGTCTGAGTTGTTTTCTTGAGGTCCAAGTTTCAAAATTATCACCACAATCCTCCTTTTTTTTCTGAGACAAAATAAATTTAGGGTCTCTTTGATTTCAGAATGATTAAAAGGAAGGGAAGGTAATAGAGAAAAAGGGAAACTAGAAAAAAAATAATGAAAGAAAAAAAAAAGTAAAAACCTTATTTGAGGAGGAAAAGAGGAAGAAGAAGAATTATAATTTTTGTTGGACGAATATATTCTAAAATTTGTGTTTATATAGTTAGTTACATATGGTTAAAATTACAAATTATATATAAATATTATTTTCACCTCCTTTCCACCCCCATTCGGAGTTGAAAGAAAAATGAGCTTTTGAAGGGGAATGAAGATAAATGAAAAGACATTCTCCTCAGTTAAAAATACAATCAAATTAACCTTCTTTCTCTTCTCCTCCTTTATCCTTCTTTCACCTTCAACCAAACATACCCTTGAAGTTTAGATCATTTAGAATAATTTTAAATTAAGTTTTTATTTAAATAAAATTTAAACTTAAAAGAACGGACAATTGAATTCTACCGCCTAATTGCGTCTAAAGTTCTTTTGTCCATTTGATAAATTTTCTTTCTATTTATCAAATGATATTTTTACCATTTAGCAATTAGAAAGTAAAACATTAAAAAGAGAGGAGAGATGAGTTTGATATTACGTGATAAAGATAAGTGTGCTAAATTTAATATCACTTTTCTTTTATTCTCTTTATCTTCAAACTTTTTATTCTTGGCATTATATATCACATTTTATATGTGTATCTTCATTCTTTAATAATTACATAATTTTACAAAAATATATATATTTCATATCTTATTTTTTTCTCTTATTATAATTATTCATATTTTTTTAAAGCTCTATGATCATTTCAAATAAAATTACTATTACTTATTAATAAATTTAAGTTTTAAAAATAATTTCTAATGTAAAAATATCAACGTAGTATATTTTTCTATTGAGATATTTTAAAATAAAAGAATACCTAATAAATATTTCATTCACAAATAAAAATTTAAATAAAATATATTTTATTGAGCCAAATAAAATATAAAATAATAAAAGATAAACTATTATAATAAACGAAAAATAAGATTATGTAGACTGTGAAATTTGTGAATTTTTTGAAAAATAAACAAGTATTTTATAATGCCAGTAATAAAAAGGAGAGTTAAATAAAAAAAAATGAGATTAAAATTTTTGGAGTTGCAATAATGACAATAAAAGAAGTTAGCACTAGTTAAATCCACGACGAATTCACAATTTAATATTTTTTGTAAAAAAAAAACTGTATGTGGAAAATTTCAATAAAAATGTGAATTCAAATAAATTAAATTTTAACGTTTTTACATCTTCAATCAGATTAATTATATGCTAATAATTATTTATCTCTCTAAAGCAATAAAGAAAATGTTGATATTGAGTTTTGAATCATTTTCAGCTTATCAAATTCCAAAAATAATAAAAAAAAGGTAACATATCCATGCTAAACTAGTAAGATTGAAGAAAAAGAGAAAGAGTAAAGAATTTTAAAACATTTATAGCATCGTCTTTCGACATTATTTAAAGCAATACGTATTATCTACTAAAAATTATCACTTTATTAAATTGACAACAATATACATTAACTTATTTTATTATATATAAATAATTCAACTAACAATTTAAGTTATCATGTTTTATTTTAAAAAATAATCACTATGCAATATACATATTTTATCAAGCTGAAAAGTTTATATTATTAAATTAAAATTTATAAAATTAGATCATAAGTTAACATATTTTTTAAATAATAAATAATTTATTTAATAATAATGTTTAACTAGTGATATATTTATTTCATAATGTGAAAATAAGAATAACATATAATAGTATATAAATATTATTTAAATATTTTTTGCTATTATTTATTATTATATGATGCACTATATTTTATTTATGAAAGATTTGGAAGATTAATATGAAAAGTAAATATAATTAGAATTGTCATAATGAAAAAAATAGTTTCCTCTTAAGCAATAAGCAATATGCATAATTTTGAAATTTAAATTGCTTACATATTAGAATTAGTAAATATGATACTTGGATAGACTTAGATGATTTTAAGTTCACATTATAAATAATTTTTATCTGAATTTTATAGTATTAATAATCAAGATAGCACTCAAGAAATTTTTCTTTATAGTTTCTCAATATGTGAAATTTATTTTGGCAAAATGGCTTATTAAATTAAACTCTTAAAATATTTAAATGTTATTAGAAAATATTTTTTAAAAGATTATTTTACAAATGAATGGTAATTAAACTCTATTGTTTTGTCCAAATTCATTTTTTTTTGTTTTAACTGTTTTGTTTATATAAAATAATATATGAGAAAAGTTCAATATTTTTTAAGGTGTTTTAATAATTCTATATTTAACAACTTAAGTTATAATTTATATTGTTAGCGCGTACAAAATATTATTATGTGATGTTATTAACAACTACAAAACTATAGTCTATTTAGTTGTCATCTAAATTACCAATTAAAAAAAATGAAAATGCATTAAACGATCCTGCCTTCTTAGGGATGGGTTGAAATTACTGATAGAAATGTGAGAGGCTAGACCAAAATATTATGAATTTATCCAAAAGCGAAAAAAAGTTAAAACTTATTACACAACTGAAACTTGTATAAAGTCATAATTTAATAAGACTTAATTATACTAAGCATAAAATTTAATGGATCAGTTTATGCTCCACTCCTGGATAAGAGGAGGGAGGGTGCACTATCAAAATGAATGAGATGAAAGATGGTAAACCTTCTTTTATAGACAGAGAGCTATGGATCTTTTATTATAGGTCAAGGAGAATAAAGTTGGAAAAGGATAAAAAGTTCTTTGGGTCACTCATGTTTTTAGTGGAATTATAATTTATTTCACTAATATTTGATTTTCAAATAGTAGATCACAACTTTCTTTTTTTGATAATTAGATCATTCATCATAAGACGGAAAGAAGTGAGGGGAGGGGTTTATGTGTTGG
>LTAE01006895.1:0-24109 GCA_001647135.1 Pontederia paniculata
TCACACTAGGTGGGGACAACTTGATTGTAGCCAGCGGCAGCTTCAACAACAAATACTCCCAAATTAGGTGTGTTGTTGCTCTGATTTTTACTACTCTTGTCAATAACCCTTTGTACCATCTCTTCAAGTTTAGCTGAAATTTGGTCCCAACTTCCAATTTCTGAGCTAGTGCTTGTTTGGGGTTTCTGTCTATTAGCCCTATCTTGCATCCAATTGTGGTGATTCATGGTGACTTCCTCTATGAGTCTGTAACCATCATCAATATTCTTTGCCATGAACCTGTCTCCAGCTGCTGAGTCAAGAGAACTCTTGCTAGTAGGGGATGGTCCACTGTAGAAAGTATGAACCACCATCCATTTCTGGAATTCATGATGTGGACAGCTTCTCATCATGTCTTTAAATCTTTCCCAGACTTCATAAATGATTTCATTCTCCCACTGCAAAAAAGATGTGATCCAATTCCTCATTGTCACAATCTTTTCAGGAGGAAAGAATCTTGATAGAAAAGCAGCCACCAACTCATCTCAAGTTCTAATTGTTTCAGGTTCAATTGACCTCAACCAGGTTTTAGTTCTAATTGTGAAAAATCAAAAATTTCCCGGCAATGACGCCAAAAACTTGATGAGGTAAAATCATGTGTGTCAAAAATGAAGGTTGTACCAGGTTTTCTGGACCTGGGGGCATCTAGAAAGAAAAATAGGATATTAACAAGTCTTAAAAATAAACCTAAACACACAATTCCAACCGCAAGTATATGGTTATCCTTGTAGTATTTTAGGGACGAATCCATAGGAAAATTAGAAATTCATAATTCAATAACTTTATTCTACCACGAACAGAAATCAAGGAGAAATATATTTTGTGTAGAAATTAAATGAACTAGAACTAAAGTCTGAAAATAAAAGTAAACTAATATTTTTGATATTTTAGATCTTTAGATAGACAGAAAGAGAACCAATATAGAGCAAGATCGAATCACTCAAATAGAGAAAACAACCGGGACATGAGAATCATTTCGAATCCTACTTGCTAATGAGCATGTGAAGCTCAAATAATGTCGACTTGAGACATTAAAGAATCAAACCTAGAAACTCTTGTAGCCAAGGCTTGAACTTAAATCCCTAAAAGTTTATCACATTACTCTCTCGAATGCCATGGACAATCTCTCTCCAATCTCCCTTAGATATCTGTAGAAGTCTCTCGGATCCCCCACGAATACCTTACACAAGGGGTCAAGCCTCTCGAATCCCAATCCCTTTTAAATGATTTGTAAAGATAAGAACTAACTATTATTCTACTCTATGAGGAGAATCAAGTCTCTCGGATCCCAACCTCCCATCATAGACAAAATAACAACTAGCTCAACATTCGAATCCAAATGTGCAAAATATCAATAGCGAGAACTACCAACCAGATGTTTCTAAATAGAATAGATCAAGCCTTTCGGATCCCGACCTTCCACCGAGGACAAAATAGTAAATAGCTCATACCACTCAATCACGATATGTTCAAAACATCAGTAGTAAAACTACAAACTAAATGTTCCCAAATAGGTTGAGCTTCTCGGATTCCAACCTCCAAGGGCTTAATAGTTTGTAATTCATAATATAAAAATCAGCATGTTTGTAAGCACATAACAAAAGAGAAGATTGGAAAGTCGAATGAAAACTCAAATGCATTAGAAGATAAGCTCCTATAACAAGTAGGTAATCTCAAATCATCCCATGTCCAGACCTAATCGTTTAGCCTCTAGCAGCCATTAAACACATCACAAACATAACAAAATAAGAGGTCATTATTGGAGATTAATACAACTCAAAATCACCAATCATACAACCAATGATACTCTATAAATCTCAGCACGAAAATCCTTCTTCTTCAGCTCTGGTTCTTCTCTTCCTTCAGCAAATGGTGGCTTCACTCGATGCCTCCTCTCGGATGCAGAACGGATACCTCCTTCTTCTCCCCTTTTTGCCTTTTATCCTCCCCCTCTTCACCAATCATTGGATGCCACTTATCATTTGCACAATCTCTGCCAATATTCCCTGAAACCGGCAAGGAACCTTCCTGGTCTGGACCACAACAACAGATAAAGGAATCTGCAAATTCTGATTTGCATTTTGTCTTTTAGTGAACTTTGGCAGGTTGCAACAATAGATACCCTCAGGTCTAGTCTTCAGCGCAGGTACCCCCATGTACAGCTTCCAGCACACATGTTGTTAATCCTTGTGTAAATGTCTGCAGGAAAAAAAATCAGGAATAAATTACTCAAATCATTACTAGAAATAGTCATAAAGGTGAGAAGTGTGTATTAAAGCTCACGGAATTTCAAATTATGTAAAAAACATAAAATGGTGCGGCAATGTATGTAAATAATGCATAATTTCATAAGAAAGTATAGTCTTTGCAAAGGAAAGTAGAGAGTAAATTCCCTGCCATCACAATGCATTTTATAAAGCAAGTAAAATATTGCATAGCTGATGAATGATTGATGATGGGAGATTAATGATGTTTGACTATCTTTAATGATATTATCATAGCTTATTCCTCATGCTTTATTTTATTATGAAAAGTTATATGTTTTGTTCTTTACATATTGGACTTTATAGCTCATGGGAGAATCACCTTCCTTGTATTGGATCCTGTAGGTGAGTGAATCTGCAGTCATATGTTGGCTGGTGGCGTCTACAGTGACTCGTGCTCATGATGGCTACTATTTGCACATTGGATAATGGTCCTAAGTTTTGTATCTCCTTTTAGTTTTTCATTGAGCTGTATTAGTTATTTCGGAGTATGTTGAGACACTACAATTGCTTTTAAGACTTTCACACTTTTAATATTTTATGAAATTTTTTTAGTTTCACAATTTCTACATTTTCTTTATTGGTAAAATAGTCAATCATTTAGTCAAGAGCATATTATCGTTGTAGCATCTTCGAGAGATCATTCTGCCATGTGACACTGTGCTTTTGGGAACGTTACAATCAATCTCATGTTGAGCAGCGAATTGAAGCTCGAAGCATTAATTTCGCTGCACCGCCTTCACGAAATGGAGCAAGAGCACCTTCAGGTGGCAAGACATGTCACATACCACTATTGTTGTGACCTTGCCCTCTACTCGAGCTTGCGCAATGCAATGATGGCGAGTTCTCTCTTTATGTGAGAGAAGATGAGTTCATCATCTCTAAGCGAGCTTTATCAATGCAGAGACACTGAGCTCACCCTCTACATGATTCACAAAAAAGGACCGAGAGAATATTCAAGTGGCATACTACGTCACATGATACGACCATTACGAGTTTGCCCTTTGTGCGATTAGCGCAATGCAACACAACGAGCTTACCCTCTATGTGAGATAAGGTGAGTTTGACGTCTCTACCGAGCTTGTGCAATGCAAAGAAGATGAGCTCACTCTCTACACGATTCACAAAATGGAGCAAAAGCACCTCTAGGTGGCATGCCACCACAACCGCGAACTCGCCCTCTTCACGAGCTTGAGGCACTTGATAGAAAACTAGCTCGCCTTCTCTATGAGAGAAGTTGAGCCTGATGTCTTTACCGAGCTTGCACAATGTAAAGACGTCGAACTCGTCCTTTGCTTGTGCTTGTGCAAAATGTAGAGATAGCAAGCTCACGATCTCTGGGAACTCGTGCACCCTAGAGACGGCGAGCTTGTTGAATATGTGAGAAAGAAGTGATTCGCCATTTGCATGAGCTCGTGTAGGGAAGGCGATCTCGCCTTTTTTTTGCTTGCGCAAAGATGATGAACTTGTTGTCTCTATGTGGTGTGGGCTCGGTCTCTCGTGCACGCTTATCATCTTTATGCTTTGCGCAAAGCAAGGTGAGTGGTGAGCTCTCTCGCTCTCGCCTGAGAGAGTAGAGAGAGAGAGAGAGACAAACAGAGAGATAGAGAGAGAGAGTATTTTCATCATTGAACAAATGGAGATGCAAAGTTGAGTTAGTGTGTGTTTGGCAGATGGGTAGTTTGGTCATTGAATAAATTGAGAAAATGTAAAAGTTAACATTGAGGTGTATGATAGCAAAGGAAAAAGTTAAGTGTCAAAGGGTTAATCTTTGGAGGGCGCAAAACAAAATTTTGAAATTGTGAGGTTAGATGCGAAAATTTGCTTTAGTTCAAGGGACAAAGTGAAAATAGCCCTGGATTAAATAATAAAAGCTAATACTATGCACATAATATAATAATAGACAAAAGAGACACTAAATTTATGTTAAAAAATTTTCAATAAAAAAATAAAAAAACACAAAACAATAATAGAACAATTTAGTATAGCAGTATTTCAAATTTTACCCCAAACCCAAAATAATATCAGTAATCATATAATGGAAATAAATTAATAAATATTATCTAAAAATTATGAAAAGATCAATATGGATAATATCACGTATTTATTGTGAATATATATAATAAAAATGTTAGAAAACATTTAGAGATTCTCAAATTTGATTTTGTTATTGATTCTTTATTACGAAACAATAATTTATTTATCTTCTTAATATGTCTTCTTCTCTTTAACGTCACAACATTAACAAAATAGGCAATAAAAAACTCTTCTATTGATGAATCATCCGGGCAGGTGATTGCAATTCCACCAACAAAAAACAATATTGCCTTCTATTTTGCGAATATTGGCGCACACCCAAGTATAGAGAAAAGTCAACCCTTTAATTCACGCAGCTATAATCTCCCAATTTTTTAATCACCTAAGAACTAGTTAATTATATCAACTAAAGTCTAGTTAGGATTTTTCATGGGCTGGTATCAATAACCCAACTTGATGTTCCCCAATAGCCTTAATCACTAACAATGAAAGATAGTAGGCTTGAAGTAACTGAGTATCAGGGCCATTGCCACTTCCAAGACATATTCTGAATCTTGTAACAAACAATTTACAATGTCACCAAAAAATATAAACCCACACACTCGATACTACCCAATGCTCAAGAAGCAGAAATTGAAAATATATTTGAAGACATGGAACAATTCAGACAAACCATGTCGAGGATGTCACAAACTTTAGTGGGGAAGAAGTTGACATTATGAAGAAATAACATTGAGGATGTCAATGTTTAACTTTGGTGAGGGAAAAATTGATGGTCTAGCGTGTAACGCCCCATGCAAAACTTTTACGAACCTGATACTCACTTTTCCCTTTTACAATTAAATGTGTAAAGATGCAAGTGAATTATAGAGTAAAAACTTTACATTTATGACTCCTAGGAAATAAGTTTTGAGAAAATTATAACTTCTTACTCCTACACAAATCCTATAGTAACAACTATATATGTAATACTCCGAAAATGTGTCCCTCCGCGTGTACATATCGATATCTGACATATGCTCGAAGCGATCACCAGGATGATAAAACTTGGCTTGACCATTACCGGATCATGGCATAATAAAAATGAACCGAAATATTAAGACTTCAATCATAGACTTGACAAGAACATTAAGGTCATTCGACACTACATAATGGTATGATTCATAAAGGTCACTTGACATCAAATGTCATACATAGATTTGCCCAAAGACAATATATAATCTTCTAACAACATAATAAAGGACGATATAAACTGAACATAACTGACTTTAAGGAAAAAAAATCCATAACTTCCATGTGCTCATCCATCATAATATATATATATATATATATATATATATATATGTATGTATATATGTAACATATAATATTTCATAAGATTCTTGGCCCAAATCAAGTTTGATTGGCACACCTAATTAGTATGAGTGTGTCCCAGAGATGACACGAACTAGTAGCCCCGAATTCGATCTCTGGAGTCACCAATTTAGTCAGATAAATATCGTTCTGCTCTTTACCTTGATTCCGAATTAGTCGGGTGCTAGTAGTCTTATATAATACTAGAGTTCTACCTTTGACAAAAAAGGCTCTTGGCCCAATCAAGTAATCATCATATGAACATGTCTTTTCTTCACTTATTAGTTTCTTAGCGTAGTATGCTCATATCCTAACTTTAAACCTATCATTCATCTTACTTGCTTTCTTATCTTGCTTATGCATAACTTCCTTGAAACACAAATACTTTTGCTTGTCATTGACTTCCAATGCAAATAATCCTTATGACTTAACATATGGTTCATGTCAAGTATTCATCATCTTTCAATACTTATCGTGTGACATTACTTGGAAGTTAACTTTAATAAAGTCATCTCTTTGGTTGCATGGTTGAATGTTAATGGACACACTACTGCTTTTAGTTGATCATGCCACTGATGCTTCACCCCAACTTTATCCCCTTTTGTGTGCTTCACCCCAACTTTATCCCCTTTTGTGACTTCAGGAACTTATCCGGGAAATGTCTCACCTAGATGAAATTTTGAAACTTCCCAACATAGAACGCGTTGATAACTTATCTGAACTCGTCTTTTATTATAATACATCAATTAATATTATAAGTATTTCATTGTTCATATTTTAAACCTACTTTATAACCGTCATATGCATAACATTTCTATGTCATTACATTACATCACTTCAAGAGCATAAAATAATCATTCATGACATCTAAAGACATTTGTGGATCATAAAATGTTTAGTAGAAGTTACATTTAATAAACATTAAGCATGTTGCATGAAAACATGAACTAATTAATAATTTGAGCAAAAAGTTCCAAGGATTGATCATCTGGTTAGGGTCAATGGGTCATCCAATTGGGACAACCAATCTAGGGGCATCTTGTTGGTCATTCGATTAAGGGTCAATTGGGCGCCCGCTTGATCACAATAAGGCTAGTTTTCTACTATTTAGTGCCTGGTCGCTCGACTCTGGATTAGTTGGACATTCGATCGATCACATTAAAGGTAATTTTCTAAAATTTGATGTCAAACATCCGATTCAGAATGAATGGATGCCCGATTGGACACAAGGTTTATTTATACTGATAGGCTTGTTCCAATATAATAGAAAAACATAAAACATGAAAATAATATGAGAACATAAACACATTAATAACCATTGCATTCAAACATCATAAGAATGTCATAAATTATTTATGCATTTACTCAAACACATGGAACACATATGAATTCTTAATAATAAGAAACCTAATCATGCAATCTAAGTTTGTCATGAGTTCTTTTTTCCATATCTTCAACTTATCATGAGCCAAATCTTAGTGGGAGAAGAAGAGGATCCCCTCTACGCTTTTTCCCTTAATTCCTTCTCAGACATCCTCTTCTTTTCCCTGTCTCTAGGTGTCCAAGTTGGGTTCGACTTAATTTGGGGCATTACAATATAATAATACAACCTAAGCAGATACAAAAAAGATTCAACATCAATACAACATAAACAATATAATAGTTTTTAGGAAAGAAAGGTGGGTGGCCACTCAAAAGTTTTTGACAATTTGCAACAAGAAATCTACATTACAATAAAGCATAGTACCATCCCACCTCATTTTCCAATGTCTTTTATTGCACAATCAAATAACTGAAAAAAGAAATGAATACAACCAAATTACACTTGTGCCCATCCTACAGAATGATTCCCCTTTTATTCAGATCAGGCAATTAGTAAATGAAAATGGGATGAACTCCAAAATAGAGGGAGAAGCAATCTGCTATTTCTCTAAGTCAACTTATGAATGGTTTTCATATCAGCTGCTTCCTGAAGGGTACCATTTCGGACATGCTCCCACCATTTAAACAGGAAGTTGTCCACAACCAGCCTGAACCAGGGAGACAGCTTTATCCCATCTTCACCAGCATCTGCTTTCCTCAGCAGCTCTTTCAACTGATCCGGACCAACATACTTGAAATCAGCAACTTCATCAGGGTTTGGATGTACGCCAACGTCCCGTACAATGAAAAGCAGATAATCAACTGAAAGAAAATGTGTAAATACAGTTAGGATCAGAAAAAGTTGAACTGATAGCAACTATGAGGCAAGGACCTACGCTCATGTTCACCCCATTTTCCATCTGATGGTGCCTTGTAAAGAATTCTTCCCAGTGGAATGAATTGATCAACAGGTAACTCTTCAGGAGGTATGCCCAATTCATCCAATAGTTTCCTCTGAGCAGCATTTCTTACTCCTGGATAAGCAACAGAGAGGACACAAGATTATGACTTTAAAGTGGTCCTAACAAAAGATTTTGTACTAGCCAACAAGACAAACCAAGATAGTTCTCTTCGATCAGCTCAGATTCGCGATACAGGGGGTGGCTGCAGCAAGTATTTGTCCAGACTAAAGGGAAAGTGACCTTTGTTGAAGATCTTTGCTGTCATAACAATAAGGATTCTAATGAGAAGGGAGCAAAAAAAAAAGCTAAATATGTTGACAAGAAGAAAAATGAAAGCTAAAGAAGTGGGTGCAAAAAATGTGGAAAAACTTTTATTTGATGCCACGGTACCAATCAGCATATGGTCTAACTTGGGCTAATAGTTTAGTGTACATCTGCCATATTACATCTTAGCCCCTTTTCTTGAGGATTTCCTTGGACAGCAAGTTTTCTAATAGGTAATGATTAAACAAGTTTGAAGAAATCATGGCTAACGCAAAATACATTTAGCTACTCTGTTTAATGAATTATCATGCTCATATCAAAATGGATATAAACAAGGTTGTCAAAATCACATGCCAACTCGTAGAATTGTCCGATTTTGCAATCTTACCCAGGAAAAACGTGTTGGAACGGTTGCCACCTCGGTCTGAGCCAACACGATTTGGCTCGTAGAAATGGTTGACATGGCGTGCAGCCGTGACCACCTTAAATTTTTTTTGATCGCATGTTCAGGTGGGTCCCATGTGATGCCCCATTTACCCGCTCTCCGGCCCTAAATCATTCTCAATCTGCCATTCACTGCCCTCTGCTCACCACTGCCTCCCTCCGTTTGTGTTCGCTGCTTGCTGTTGCGCTTCCCTCTATTCGCAGGTTTTTCTCTCTTCCCCTTTGTTCGCCGGTTTCCTCTCTTGTTCGCTAGTGTTTTTCTCTCCCTCTTCCCCTCTGTCATCCTCGCCCTCATTCTGCTAGTGATTCTCTTCTGCTTGCGAGAGCTCTTTTGCTCGAAGAGGACAGAAGAATTCTCTCTTGCTCGAGCAGAAGAGATAAGCAGCAGAACATGTGGTCCCATATTTTTAAAATTTTTATGTGAAAACTATAGTTTGTAGGACTGAATTGTAGTATGTATTTATTATTAATTTGTTATCGATTTACAGAATATAAATTACTAACTATTATTTACATTTCATGAATGATGTTTTTTTTGAAAGGATTTCATGAATGATATTTG
This sequence comes from Pontederia paniculata, assembly GCA_001647135.1. Taxonomy (NCBI): domain Eukaryota; kingdom Viridiplantae; phylum Streptophyta; class Magnoliopsida; order Commelinales; family Pontederiaceae; genus Pontederia; species Pontederia paniculata. The sequence continues at coordinate 9,288 of LTAE01006895.1, forward strand.
TGTACGCAATCATTGTTATTAATAGGTATTAAGCGGAATTCAATAATTCATGTCTTCTCCTGCTGGTCCTGATCCTGTTGGTCGAACTAGTTCTCAAACTCAAACTGGAAGCGTGAATGTGCCTAGGCTGTTAAATGGAACTTCTAGAACTGAGAAAGTGTTAAGAAAAAATGCTCCAGGAAATAAGAGTGATCCTGATTGGAGCCATAGGTATGCAGTGGAAGGAGATAATAGAAAAGTAAAGTGCAAATACTGTGGAAAAATAATTTCAGGTGTTTATCGCTTGAAGCATCATTTAACTTGCACTAAAAAAGATGTTGGAGGTTGTATGCAAGTTTCTGAAAATGTTAAACATGAAATGTTCCGAATTGTGTACAAGATATAAGAAAGTTGGCTCGCAAATCTCGTATGAACGAGGAAAGAGAGGACAAAGATGAAGAGTGTGCATAAATTGGTGAAAAAGGAAAGGGAATAGGGAGCAGCTCAAAATCAAATACTTTCAAAACGAAGAGTAGCCAAGTTACCATCAATTCAATGTACAAAAAAGAAGCAAGGGAGGAAGCATGCCAAGCAATTGCAAGATTTTTCTACAATATTCCCATACCTTTCAATGTTGCAAAGAGTGGCGAATCTCATAAGATGTGTGAGACATTTTGACGCCCAAGTTCATGAAAATGTTAAAAATGAAATGTTTCGAATTATGCACAAGATACAAGAACAGTTGGCTCGCAAATCTCGTGTGAACGAGGAAAGAGAGGACAAAGATGAAGAGTGTGCACAAGTTGGTGAAAACGGAAATGGAATAGAGAACAGCTGAAAATCAAATACTTTCAAAATGAAGAGTAGTCAAGTTACCATCAACTCAATGTACAAAAAAGAAGCAAGGGAGGAAGCTTGACAAGCAATTGCAAGATTTTTCTACAATATTGCCACACCTTTCAATGTTGCAAAAAGTTGCGAATTTCATAAGATATATGAGATGATTTCACGTCATGGCATGGGTTTTAAACCACCATGATATCATGAAATTCGTGTCGTGAGCTGACTAAAGAAGCAATTGAGGAGCACAAAGTGGAGTGGAGTAAAGTTGGTTCTTCGATTATGACCGATGGTTTTTCTTTTGAGAGAAGAAAGGATGGCTACAAATTGTAGCTACCATCCATTTGGAATTGTATTAAAGAAGAAGACATGTACAAGTGTGTATGGCGGAACTACGCGGTGCGTGGGTTCCCCCAAAAAAAAACAAAAAACTGTTCAAAATGAATAGAAACTATCCAAAACACCACTCTCTAACCAAAAACAATGCGTGGTGGATAATATTTTCAATGTAGCACCGCTCCCCCCACCCCAAAAATTGTTCGGTTGCACTGCAACCAAATCGACCACGTAGTAGCCAGAGATGTTGCCCACAACCGCTGCCAGTCCGATCTGTCATGAGTCCCAAAATCTGTCTGCTCCTGAAAGGTCGATGCGGGTCAGTCCCAAGCGATGCCATATGTCATTAGTGATGGGGCATGTGAAGAAAAGGTGGTCAATGTTCTCTTCTGAAAGCCCACAAAGTGCACATGAAGAATCAGCTTGTGGTGCTCATCTGACCCTATAAGCTCTGGTGAGAATCCTACCCCGTCTCAACATCCAAGTGAAAATCTTGACCTTGAGCGGGATGCGCAGACGCCATGTGCGTAGAGAATCAGCTCTGATAGTATCCGATATTGTCCGTCCTTGAAGCAACTGACGGTATACCCGATTATGACCGATGGTTGGACGAATAGAAGGACAATAATAAATTTCTTGGTGAATAGTCTAGAGGAACAATTTTTTTTAAATATGTTGATGCATCTAGTATTTGCAACAGCAAATAGGGCTTTTGAGATGATTGATGATGTTATCGAAGAAGTTGGTGAAGACAACGTTGTTCAAGTTGTCACGGATAATGCGGCAAGTTACAAAGCAACCAGACAAATGCTAATGGAGAAGAGGAAAAGGCTTTATTGGACACCTTTTGCTGCTCATTGTATTGATTTGACGTTGGAGGATTTTGGAAAGAAATTGACTATCCACAAAGAAATAATTACAAAAGGGAAAAAATCACAACTTACATCTATACAAAGACCTCACTCATTGTGATGTTGCAACAGTTTACCCAAGGCAAAGATTTAATTCAACATCTATCACTCGTTTTGCAACCTTGTATCTTACCTTAGGTTGCCTACAAGAGAACAAGGGTGCATTGATGAGGATGTTTACTTCAAATGCATGGAAATCTAGCTGATTTCAAAAGACGGAGGATGGAAAACATATTGAAGATGTTGCATTGGATAGTGAGTTTTGGAAAAATATTATATATTGCTTAAGAGCTGCTTATCCTTTAATTAAGGTACTTCATTTGGTTGATTCTGATGAAAAACCAGCCATGGGTTTCATTAATGCGGAAATGGATCATGCTAAAGAATGGACTCAGCAAGCCTATAACGGAGCAAAGAAGTGGTAAACTATTTAATTCAAGTAATTTTTTGGTATCTTCATAGTTTGTCTAATTTTGACAAGTAAATTAAGCTTGCTTTGCTGATTCATTTTTTAGCTACCAACCAATATGGAATATAATTTATAGCAAATGCGACAATCAACTTCATAGGCCTTTGCATGTTGTGACATACTTCTTCAACCCTCAATTCCAATATAATCCTAATTTTAATGCTGATGTTGAGGTTAAACAAGGATTATATAAATGTTTGCAAAGGATGGTGCCAGATGATGAAAGTCTTCTAAGATTGATAGTCAACTAGAAGATTTTGAACATGCAAAGAAATTTTTTGGAAGTAAAAAAGGTGGCAAAAACTGCAATTCACACTAAACATCCTGCTAATTGGTGGGATTCGTATGGATATGAACATCCTAAGCTTAGAGACTTTGCCATTAGAATTCTCAGCTTGACATGTAGCTCTTCATGATGTGAACGTAATTGGAGCACCTTTGAGAGGGTAAACTTTTTAAAACCTCATTGAATTATACCAATCATTCTTTTAGAATTCAGAAAATTAGATATCTTGTTGTTTATTTATCTACTTTATGTAGGTTCATACAAAGCAAAGGAATCGATTGAAACAAATGACCATGAATGATGTAGCACATGTGATTGAAAATTCAAAATTGGAGAAAAGAAAACAAGCTAGAAAGGTACATGAACATGATGTGGATGATTTATACTCCGACGATGAATGGATTGCGGAGGAAAACGAAGGGTTAGAATTGGAGGAAATGAAAGATGAAAATGATGAATCCAAATTGTTGAAGAACCTTCAAGTGGTGTTAATGTTGAAAGCTCATTTATAGAAGATTTAACTATTCTTGATGATGATGTAATGGATGATGATGAGAATGAAGATGGAGGTGAAGATGGAGATAATTTGCAAGATGATAACGTTGATATTGCAATCTACGATGAAGGTCGACTAAATGACTTGCTTTAGTATTGGAAACATATGATAGTTGATACTTTATTTTGAACTTGGAAACTTGCTTAGCTAGCCTTTTGGAATCTTGTATAGCTAGCTTTTCAGAAACTTGCTTAGTTAGTATTTTGAAAACTTATTTAGCTAGCCGTTCGGAAACTTGCTTAGTTGGCATTTAGAAAATTTGCTTGGTTAGCAATTTAGCATTTTGGAAACTTGCTCATTTAGCTTTTGGAATGTGGATATCGCATCATGTTAATATTTTGCAATGGAAGTTCAATAGTGCATCATGGTTGATATATTTGGAATGGAAGTTTAACTTCAATATATTGATATTCCCAGACTTTTTAAATTTTGTACAAATTAATATAATTACATATAATTTTTAATATCATTTTGGTAGAATTGGGTGTGCCGTGCTACGATCTCACGCTTTACGTGTTCACCCGACCTTTTCATGTCAACTCTGATTTACGAGTTTGACAACCTTGGATATACATTCCAAATAAAAGGGAACTTTCAAAAGTTTTACATTGCAATAGCTGTTAGAATGCATGCATGCATGTTTAGCATTACAACCTCAATCCTTCAAGTTGATCAACCATTGAGAAAACATGCTTTGCATGCTATTTGATCTCTCAGCAGTAGTTAGAATATGCATACCTGGAGAAGCAATTCATACTTTGTGTTGAATAGAAAAATACTAAAAGCCCTATGAAGAAGATTCTCAAATTCTATTTTCTCCATCAGATGACCTACAAAAAGAGAAGCTCTGAGTCACTAACAAGAAATACAGGAAAAACATGCAAAAAGATTTTTTGAGGAAAATAAAGCAGAGTTACAAGTGATCACAAAACCTAATCACCTTTAAGCAAAAAGTATAGTGCAAGCAATACACAGGTAACCAAGTACATGTTGTCTTCAGGTAAATCTTTTTAATAATTTATCACTCAGAGCTCATTCTAGGACTATGGAAGTTAAATTTCCATAAACAAAGATGTTTCATTATTCCTTTTCTTGGGCCATTACTAGCTCATTTAGGGATTGGGTCATTACTAACTCAAAGATAGTCTACTAGAAAAAAAAAACAAAAACATACATATGTGCTTGTGAATGATTCATGTTATAACGTCAATTTCTTGAATGCAAGAGGATGACTAGAAGAGGCTAGCATCCATTTGTGTGTATACACAAAACCAAGAATATTAACATGCATGTATAAAAGTAAAACTACAGAGATAGGCAACAACAACTCACAAAACCTCACCCCATTTCCAGACAAAAGAATGGACAATCACCTAGACATTGGAATAAATATATCTTGGAGTGCAGTCCAAGGCCTTTTCTCCTAACCAACAATCACTCTATGATTCTTCGTCAAACAAATGAACGATAAGAAAATCTGTCATGGGTTGATCGAAGCACTTGAACTTCTTTCTGATTTAAAAGTGTGAAGTAGCAAACAATTAGACATGCTTTACAAGTTGTCCAAAAGACTTTACTATGATAAGAAATCTGGCAGTGGCCACATAACCTTCCATTTCCTGTGGCTATTTGGGAATGTAAATCATAAATGAATATGATGCTGATGACAGTGATACAAATTGGATAAGCTTCTGTAGACTCATCCTCCTATATGCTACACTACATTCCAAAAGAAACATGAAGCCACTTCTATGAGGCAATACACAGAAAAATTGGTCAATCCTCCAGAGTGACTAGATATCCTAAAATTGAACAATATTTGATAGACACTTGGAATGACGGTGGTGATCATACCAAGTTATTATGTCACTTATATCCATGTTGTGTGAACCAATATGCAAAATGTAAACTTTAATACTAAATTGTGGATGCCAAAATATGTAAAAAGATCAATCCCATATGACATATAACCAATGGCAAAGAAGAATCTAACAAGACGGTTGTATACATAACAAAAGAAGCCAGCTGTGCATAATTAATACTCAAAGTAGGGCTTGCAGTAAAAAAAAGGGAGGGAAAAATAATATTATTCCCTTTGTTTAACCATTAAGTAGGGATCATTGATCTCTAAACATCATAAGCTATGAAGAAGTTCAAACTCTTATGTACTTACAATTGTATTTGGAATCATGCCCAACAACATTATCCTTTTCATCTACCAAGATACACCTGTATGACATTGAACAAACCAACAGGCTCAGTCACAAAAGGTATTGTGCACGTATCATAGAGAAAGCCTAAAATTGAAAATCTGCTTATGAAATCATATACAGATCGTCAGAGGACGCCTAAAATTTAAAATCTGGTTATTAAATCATATACAAATCACTTCATCAGATGTCCGTAACATGTTCAAATTAAGTGCAACTGATAGATCTCTACTATCCCAACTGATGTAATCAAATTGCCCAACGGCTCACACTCACAAAAGTCTACATCTTTTTTATCCCAAAATCCAAATCTCATCATCTTTTTTTTTTCTGCCCTGCGAATCTCATATAAAATTCCTCTGGACGCTAACATCCAGTTCTCACACAAATCCATACAGAAGGCAGTACCGGATTTTATTATGCAAATAAATCAAGAAACGTTCTTCATGTCTTCCAATGGCTCTAATGTGTATAAAACGATCACTACGCTTAAAGATTGCTCTTTTACTTCAGAAATATACACCAATACACAGTTCCCACCGTCTGTTATTGGGTAACAAGTTCATAGTGTCTTAAGAAAAGAGTAGGTGAAGGTCTCACTCGTCTTCGAACATGAGGCGTCTCTGGACGGCGTCCATGCCGGCGTCAGTGGCGGCCACGGCCTCCATCGGAGTACCTCTCTCCTTGCCGGGGGCAGCGATGGAACAAAGGGATCGAGGGAAGTGAGAGGAGGCGAAGGTTATACGGCCGAAGCTCCGCAGGTGGCGGAGGGAAGAAGGAGAAGAGGAGGACGACGCTAAGGAGGAGGGGAGGCGGGCGGCGGCGGCGGACAGCTTCCGGAATAGATTGGGGGCGGCGGAGGAGGACGCCAACATACTGGCCCTGGATCGATACTCCCAAAGCAGTAGTAAACTAACTAAAGAACGCTTTTTTAGTTTATTCCATTTTGCTCTTATATTTTACCTGTGTTATTGGAGTTTTATGAACAGCCCCTCGCATTTGTCTTTTTTTCGGAAATAAATCATCGCTTCCAAAATTACACGGAGTAAAATGCGAATATTTCTTAGTTATATACTTTTATGTAAATATGCGATACACCGTAGGAGAACGATCAGGGTTAATTTCTTTTACCTCCCTCGTACTATAGAGTTTTTTCGTATCTAACCCCGTATTATAAAAAATGATAATCGCCCCCCTGAACTATCTCCACGCTTCCGTATAAGTCCTTCTGTCAACCTCTGATTCTATTTCTGTTAAAAATGATTATGCAATGACAATTTTGCTCTCTCAACTTGTGAACTTATAACACTTGAATACTTCCATTTTTCCACCGAGAGCATCAACTCTGGAGTGTTGTCTATTATAATAACTTTTTTGTTATATTTGTTATAGTTATATTTATGGTAACGAAAGTAAGAAGTTGTTGTTCCTTCTTTAATTATTGCAATGAAAAATAATTTGTAGCCTTTTCTAATTGTAGACTTGTTATGGTAATATTTAATATGTGCACTTCTTGGACGTCCGCTTCAACTTCAATTGCACTGGTCGTCCGTTGTTTCCACTACAGCATCATGGACGTCCACTCCTAGCATTGAAGATTCTTCAGGATCCTTCGGTCGCTCACGACACTTTCAGTCGACCGACCTGGATTGTGCACTTCCTCCGTCTTCAACTGCACTCAACGTCCGTTGTTTCCATTACAACATCCTGGACGTCCACTCCTAGCATTGAAGATTCTTCAGGATCCTTCGGTCGCCCACGGCACCTTCGGTCGACCGACCTGGACTGTGCACTTCCTCCGTCTTCAACTACACTGGACGTCCGATGTTTCCACTACAACATCCTAAACGTCCACTCCTGGCATTGAAGATTCTTCAGGATCCTTCGGTCGTCCGCGGCACCTTCGGTCGACCAATCTGGACTGTGCACTTCATCCATCTTCAACTGCACTGGACGTCCGCTGTTTCCACTACGGCATCCTGGACGTCCACTCCTGGCATTGAAGATTGTCAAGATCCTTCGGTCGCCGCTACACGTAAGATCGACCGATTTATTATGGTGCAGCGGACACCGAATGATCTTGATAGTCTTCAATTATCAGAAGTGGAGTCCGGGTGATTGAGGTACCGAAGGTGCCACGGACGATCGAAGGATCCTGAAGAATCTTCAATGCCAGGAGTGGACGTCCAAGATGCTGTAGTGGAAACAGCGGACGGCCAGTGCAGTTGAAGTTGAAGCGGACGTCCAGGAAGTGCACATATTAAACATTGGGCAGTGAGCGGACGACCAAAGTACTGACAAAGGAAGGAACAAATGTCCGAGGATCAAGTTGAGAGGGCAAAATTGTCATTGCATAATCACTTTTAACATAAATAGAACCAGAGGTTGACGGAAGAACTTATACGGAAGCGTGGAGATAGTTCAGGAGGGCGATTGTCATTTTTTATAATACAGTGTTAGATACGAAAAAACTCTATAGTACAAGGGAGGTAAAAGAAATTAACCCAGCAAACTTTGATAGAAGAAACCCTGCATAACATGAAACAATCCTTGTGTTCTCTCACTTTCCCCAAGTTATAGTAAATAAATCTGCAATGATCTCCGTTGACAGAGCTTTGCTTGCAATAATTATCTATAATTACTGCTCGAAATAATTTCTTCAAAATTGTGTTTTAAGAAGGAGAAATGATTAGTAGTCCTCAACTCGAATTTCATAGACGTTACTTTGATAAAAATTTACTTTCATCGCGTCCGTTCAAATATCAAATTAATTAAATATTAGTAGTTCAGACACCGATGAGATTTACCCATCACTCAAAAAAATTAAGATTCTATCACTCGTAGGATCGTTTTGGATGTGGATGTATGTGCTCTCTCCATTCGCTCATTCGTTAAGGTCTCTCTAATAATGATTTCAGATTTTATTGCATTAGTATCTACTGCATATCCTTTAGAACCAGTTTGGTTATAGAAATCGGAGCCAGAGTTCAATTGGTTCTGGCTCTGATTAATCAAACACGGAATCCCAGATTGGAACCTCGGGTCACGTGACTCGAGGTTCCAGCTGTGTTGCAGTCTTTTCTTTAATTCTTACGCACATTTTTTTCTTTATTGCTAATATTAAATAATATTTTTTTAACTAGTATTTTTACTTACATAATATTTTATTAATTTGCATATGAAATAAAAATTATTTTTTATGAAATAAATATTATTAAATTATTAACTCATGAGATTAAATTTATATTATTTATTATTTATAATAGATACTTTTTAACAATTTTTTTATGAAATTATTAATTGGTGAGATTAATTTTATGTCATTTATTAATTATTTTTAATAGTTTTAATTGCTAATTTAACATTTTTTATGAAAATATTAATTCATGAGAGTAACTTTTTATTAATTGTTAATTATTTTTCAAATAGTTTTAATCAATATTTTTAACAATTTTTTTATGAAAAATTAATCTGTGAGATTAATTTTATATTATTATTAATCAAAATAGTTTTAAAAAAATAATTTTATGAAAATATTATTTTGTGAAATTAATTTTATATTACTTACTATAATTTTGTAAGTCACTTAAGTTTAATTTTTATTAAAAATATATTTATATTTTCGATTCTCATTTTTTATCCAAACACCCATTAGAACCTATCTATAATTATTACTTTTAGTTCATCAAAATACTATTAGAATTAATATATCAAATCAAGCTATTCACTGAAACTCGAAGAACCTCCTATTTTACTTTCCAAACAGGGTCTTAAGCACTTCCTCATCGTTTAAAGAAATTTCCAATTTGAATATCTAATCGGGATGCATCTTGAAAACTGCGAAAGAGATTGTTGTCCTCTTTTCTAAAAAAATATAAATTCACTGATCAACAAATTCTTAGTGTGAATGACACTATTTGAACTGTCACCAGACACTGATACGTTTTTCTTTATTGTGTATACTATAAATCTTCTTTGGGCACTTCTTTGTGATTGTTATTATGCAAATAGTTACAACAAATAATGTACAATGCAGAAATCTTCTCAGCAGCCCTTCAAGTTGCCCTCACGTCCTTGTCCTTGTCTTCAAAGCTCAGGTTGCAGGCTCCTAGCACGTCTTAGAACACCCTAGCATATCAATTCTGACTCTCATGATGTGTAGTTATAGCCTCCAAGGGGTCTCTAGGATTTTCACAGAGTTTGAGAAAGTTTGAAAACCTTTCCATGTCAAGATAAGGAAATCTCTGATTAAATTCGTAATTGACTTTGCGGCTTGGACTTGATCCTTTAAAACTCCTTCAAATATTGATGAGGAGGTTGCTGCTCGGTGTCGACATCAAGAGGGTCTGCGACAGTCATTCCTTTCTTCCCTTTAGGTTTTGGCCTCCAAGTTTTTCGAGTTGCTTGTCCTCTCGTGGCCACCATCTTTGGTTTGTGTCTTCTCTTTCTAGGGTTGTAATTGACAATGAGAAATTAGGGACGATGGCCTTTGTGTTGTAAGTATGGTGTGGAGAGAGAAATTAGGGGGTATTTTCTTAAGTGGTGAGCAGGATTTGGGCGGCGGCAAAATTAGAATATCCCACCTAGTTTTGAGGTATTCCGAAGTTGAGTTACACCCTTTCTTCACATAATTCACAAGCATGCATATGATATAATCTGAAAATAAAAAGAAGGAAGAACCATTAGGGGGTTAGTCTGGTTGCCTCCCATTAAGTGTAACTGTTTAAAGTCCTTGAATAGATCATGCCTGTGAAATTCAAGGTGTTGATTCATGAGCTAGGTTTAACTCGATCGACTCTTCACCTGGCAGCTTGATTCTTGATTGTTATAGTTTCAGGTGTCGATTGTTTATTTTGAAGGTTGTCCCATGCCCTGATATTAACTTTGGCGCCCCATCATCAACCACCTTATGAACGATGAACGAACATGACCATCGTGATCTCAACTTGCTTGGGAAAAGTTTCAATTTTGAGTTGAAGAGGAGAACTCAGTTTCCAACGTCGAATTGTTTGTCCATAATCCACTTATCATTCTAGCTCTTATCCTCTCTTTATAGTTTTTTGGATTTTCATAGGCTTGCAGTTGGAGCTCCTCTAGTTCAGTGAGATGCAAATCTCTTTTGTCTCCTACCATAGCCATGTCTAGTTTCAGTAGTTTAATAGCTCAAAGTGTTTGGTACTCCAATTCAATAGGTTAATGACAGGACTTCCCATACACGAGCCAATAAGGTGTCTTAAAATCCGTCCTACATGCCCATAGCGCTTTGTCCAACCTCATCGGACAATCCTTTCTGGACCTTGAAACAATCTTCTCCAATATGAACTTTATCTGTCGCTTCAGGACTTTAACTTGACCACTCATCTGCAAATGGCATGGGGTCGAAACTCGATGATGGACATTGTATTTCTTCAATAAGTTCTCAAATTGTCTTTCTACAAAGTTCTTCCCGCCATCACTGATAGTTGTCTTCGAAATCCTATATCATGGAAATATCACTCTACTAAAAAGCTTTTAAACCAAGGTCGAGTTGCACTTGATTGTCGGAATTGCTTCAATCTACTTCAATATATAATCAACGACCATAATTTTGTGACATCTCACTTCTTTTTGAAATGTTTTCTACCCACTGACAATTGTCACAACTTCGCACATAAGTGTTTACATCTCTAAATAGCACTGGCAATTAGTAGCCAGCTTGCAAAACCTTTGTTGTTGTTCTTCGAATTCCCCCATGATCTTCATAAAGTGAGCTACGACATTCTTTGATTATCTTATTTACTTCAGTTTCTAGGACAATTTTCTAAATTGTCCATCGGAGCATCTCTTGAAGAGTATTGGATCATCCCAATATAATGCTTCAATTCAGAGAACATCTTGTTTTCTTTCTTTGACATTCTTGGTGGCAGATATCGAGCAACTAGGAAACTTGCAACATCGGCATACCATGATGGTTCCTATTGATGATTGCAAAGATGAAGTCATTAGGCAGGTCTTCATTTATAGCTAGAGAACGCTATCTTGGCTCTTTAGGTAACTTTGACAAATAATTAGCTACTAAATTTTTGGTTCATTTTTTCTTGATTTCCAAATCAAACTCCTGAAGTAGTAACACCCACCATATTAACCGAGGCTTCGAATTTTTCTGTTGCATTAGGTGTTTTGATTGGTATAAATTATCACCTTAGATCTTACAAGGTATGGCATGAATTTGTCAATCACATACACTATGGCTAGCATCTCCTTCTCTGTTGTTGTGTAATTGTGTTGAGATGGGTCGAGAGTTTTTTTGGCATTTAGTATATCACAGTGTTGCATCTTTCTTTCTTTTGGCCTAACACAGCTCCAACAACATAATCAGGGGCATCACACATTATCTTAAAGAGAAGATTTTAGTCGGGTGCTTGCAAAATCGATGTTGATATGAGGGCGATCTTGATCTTGTTGAAAGCTTCAAGATAGTGATTGTCAAAACTATATTCAACTTTCTTATGATGTATATATGTGATGATTTTATTGATCTTCGAAAAGTTTCTTATAAATCTCCTATAGAAATCAACATGTCCAAGAAAGCTTTTGATTCCCTTCACATTCACTAGTGGAGGCAATTTCTCAATCACTTCTACTTTAGCCTTATCGACTTTAATACCTCTGTCGAAAATGATGTGCTCTAACACTAATCCTTGGGTTACCATGAAATGGAACTTCTCCTAATTCAGTACTAAATTCACCTCTTCGCATCTCTGTAGTGCCCTCTCCAAGTTAGTTAGGTAGTTATTGAAAGAAGACTCGTATATTGAGAATTCACCGATAAATACTTCCATTATGTCTTCAATATAATATGAAAAGATAGACATCATACATCTATGGAAGGTTGTTGGTGCGTCATATAAACCAAAGGGCATGCGCCTATATGTGAAGGTTCCATATGAGTCGTAAATGTAGTTTTTTCTTGATTTGCAGGGTAGATGGAAATTTGAAGAAATCTTGAGTATCCATCAAGGTAGCCAGAAGTATTTATGCTTTGCCTATCTTTCCAACATCATAAGTTTAATGGAAAATGGTCTTTCCTCGCGGGCTTGTTCAATTTTCTGTAATCCACACACATCCTCTACCTTATGGTAATTCTGCTAGGTATCATCTCTCCTTTTTCATTCTCCATGATGGTTGTTCCTTCCTTCTTAGTAACTACTTGGATCCGACTCAATGTTGTTTTATTCGAGAGTTTAAGTAGATTCATTTTCTCTCTTGTAAGCTCATATCGTAAAGTCATATCGTGAACTTGTAGTTTATGTACCAAATAAAATAAATTATAAAAATAATTGTTATGCATCCACAATATAAAACTATGCACATATTTAAGATCCAATTATAATAAAATTAATATATTGCATTAATATGACATAAATATGAAGCACTAAAATAAAAACTCACTTATAACTAACTAACTGATAACTTTGCAATTTATTAAATTAAAAAAGTAACGAAAGATAACAATGCACTAAAGTTGGTTGCAACAATTTCAACTCATAATATATCATTTGTGAACTTCAATCGTAATTATAATAAGTTAGTTAAACAAAAAATTTACTATTTAAAAATATTTTATTATACAAAATAAAGACTCGTGCATACTCATATAGAATCGTACAAACTCGTATACAATCGTATAAACTCTATAAGAGTTTACATAATTTTTAAAATTAATTTTTTTAGTAGAATCTAAGTGTCTAAATCACTTAAGAGTTTATACCGATTTGACTCGTTTTGCTTACTCAAACTCTTAAACTCGCCTAAGGAGTTTAAGAGTTTGACAACATTGATTCGAGCTCACTCGTTTGCTGTTTGAAATGGGGCATATTAGTCTTGCAAATAAGTAATTTCAGCACCTTCTTCTTGACATCTTCTTAAGGTTTGGATTCAATCTCCTATGTCCTTCTATGTATGGTTTATAGTTTTCTTCCAAAGAGATTCAGTGCATAGAAAGTGAGGAATTGATACCTTATATATAATAAATAGAATACCTAATTACTTTCTTATGTGCTTTCACCACTTTTAGTAGTTGAGCAAGCTAAACATCAATAAGGCTGATTTGACAATTAGGGAAGGTAGAATCCGATCCAAGGAATTTGTATTTGGGTGTGAATGTGAGAGTCTTCAACTCGACTTGAGGTATATATTAAGTCTAGTCAACAGAGGTTGCTTGTCCTCTGTCTGATTGGGCTTTCAGGGTTGTGACACCATACTTCAACAGCTGTGATTGATAATTGTTTTCACAACCCAGGTCTTTCTATTCGACTTCTTTCAATAGTTGTTGGTGTACTTGTACTCCCGATTGTCGATGATCTTCAAAAACACCTGGCGACTGGTTAGGTCTTTTTATGTGTGCTACAACTTAAACTTCTTGGACAACTTCTTCAATTAGATCGTAGTCTTTATAAGTATTTTCTTCAACTGGTCTCTTCATTGTTTGAGACAAGTTAAATTCTATCCTATCATTGATAATTTGGAATGAGAACTTTCCATTCTTCATATCAATAATTCACTAGTAGTGGCAAGGAAGGGTCTTCCAAATATTAGGAGGTGTTGAAATTTTCCTCCATGTCTAAGACTACAAAATCCACAGGGATAAAGAATATTCCAACTCTGATTGGTACATCATTTATAATACTATTTAGATGTTTCACAGATCTGTCAGCTAATTACAGTACCATGTTTGTGGGCTTCGGCTCGCCTGCATTCATCTTGTCACACATGGAAGAGGGTATGACACCTACACTAGCTCCCAAGTCACGTAGTGTTCTTCTAACTTGTAAGTGGCCAATGTCATATGGTATAGAGAAACTTACAAGGTCCATTAATTGGGTGGCAATTTGTTCAGTATGACCACATTAACATTCTAAGTTATGGCTACTCTTTCCTTGACACTTATCCTTCATGTAAAATTATAAGCTCTGTACTACATTATTTGTTTAGCTGAATTTTATTTTGTCATGATTACATATGCATTTTTATTGAATATATTAAGTAATTGTTGAGCTTGTCCTTAATAAGTCTAAAAAAAAGTATATATACAAATAGTGGAAATTTTGAAATTTTTAATTGTTTAAAATATTGAAGTGTTATCTGGAACCTTGGTATATTCGGGTTATTAGATCCGTAGGGGATTTTTGCCTGGTAACCTAAGGCCAACTGGTTTGGGATCTGCCGATTGAAAGCCCATTACATGGATTACCTT
>LTAE01006896.1:0-24106 GCA_001647135.1 Pontederia paniculata
GAGCCTTTGCCCTTGAAGAAGGATATAGTGAACATCGAAGATCTCATGGAGAAGATCGGAGTGGGGACGTAGGCCAGGAGTTCGGCCGAACCTCGATAACAAACGTTGCGTTTGTTTTGTGTGTTTGTTCTCTTTACTCTCTTCTCTTTGTTCATATTTGTATATGTTTGCTTCCGCTAACACAACATTAAGAGATTTAAGTTAAGAAGAACAAAAGTTTTTAATACACCAATTCACCCCCCCCCCTCTTGGTGCCATTCTAGATCCTACACCTACCATTGATTGAATTTGCATACGACAATCGCTACCACTCCAACATTGGCATCACTTCTTTTGAAGCCTTATATGGCTAGTCATGTTGTTCACCAACATGTTGGAGTGAGGTAGGCGAAAGAAAGTTACTAGGCCCTTAATTAGTAGAACAATATGCTGACATGATCGACTTGATAAGAAGAAGAGTGAATGTCGCACAAAGTCATTAGAAGACATGTATATAAAGGGTGAAAAGAATAAATTTTTAATATTAGAATACAGTCATGCTGAAGATTTTCCCAACCAAAAGCGTCATGAGATTCAATAAGAGGAAAAAATCGGATCGAGGTACTAAAAGTGGTTGGTGAAGGAGCATATAGACTAGCACTAACCCCTTCTTAAGGGTGTGTCCACAATGTTTTTCATGTATACATGCTCTGAAAATACATGCATGATGATGTTAACATGATTAGGTTTAAGGAGTCGAACCTGAAAGAGGATTTAACTTATGAGGAGTACCCAGTGGAGATTTTGGAGTATCGCACTTCAAGTTAGAGGAACAAGGAGGTGCCACTAGTCAAGGTAGCGTGGAGTCATCACTAAGGCAACGATGCTACATGGTAACTTAAGTTAAAGATACACAAGGAATTTTTAAATTTTTTTAGTAAGTATCTATTTCACTCTTGAATTCAAGGACAAATTCTTTTTTTAAGATGTTTATAATGTAATACTTGATTCGATCTCAAGGCCCAATGTGGTTCATGTTTGACTCGTACACGGATATTGTTGAGGCTAACAAGTTTTGGACTCCTATCGAGTTTAATAATTAGGGTTTGAATACATTTTAAAATTAATTGAAACCATAGACTCCCTTATATATATACCTTAAGCCACGAAATAATCTTCCCAAAGGTCATTATTCCCTCCCCCTAGTCTTCACAAAGTCTTTTCTTCCTCTTCCTCTCCCCTCCTCTCTCTCTCTAGGTGAAGAGGTAAGAACTTCATCTCTCCCCATTTTGGATCCTAGTTTCTCTTCCCTAGATGCTCACATCAAAACCACCACAAGAGAAACCGAAGAAGATCAACGGTAGTGCGCAATATGAGAAAACAAATATGAGGAACTTATGAAATGTGAAGAATAAATTATCTCAATGAAAAGTGTATGTTCATAGGCGTATCATACCCTAATAACACATTAGTACTAGCACCTTATCATATGCCTAATCAATATCATCATATTACAGTAACATAATAAGATCGCGCTTGCCACATGGAGATATATAAAAATCATGGATGCATGTACATGTCATATCACCAACTGGCCAGAGCTACCATCCCTTCCGGGATATCATGTCAACCCTGTAGTGGTAGAGGTTGTTGAATTCTAGAGGGGGGCCCTACGAACTCAAGTGGTGGCTCCCATCGATTACAATGTAGCACTTTGGTTCACATGACACTTAGGGCCAAACAGCCTTGAGTCATCCTTCCGGAAATTTAACATATCATCCCTATAAGGTATCTCAACCTATAGGGGTAAACATATCAACCCGACAAGGGTAATGCCAATGCATGCTCATGTAAAATGCAAATGCATCACTTTGTCATATCAATCATATAACATAATTGCAATAAAATGATCCAATTCTTTGATATGTTCATATAAACAATATCATTTACTCTCATATATATATATTCATAAGTATAGTTCAACACTATATATTTTATTGCCTAACATATGTTTCAGTTTCCAACATAATATATTAAGTGTCATTGAATTTAAAACACATAATAATGATCCAATCATGATATTGCCCTAAGCAAGACCTTCATAGCTTTATTCCATATAAATCATATAATTAGTTCCAAAATATATGTAATCTAGCACTAAACTATTTTATTTATGTAGATGGGCAGACTAAGTGTTGTGCATTAAAAGAGATGACTCTCAGTATACAAAACCTTTTTATGAAATCCTATATTTCCCAGAAAGTAGACATATATGAATTATTATCACTAGAATAATANCAGATTTTTCATTTTTGTCCCTTTATTTAACCTAACTAAAACTCATCCTAAAATTTATTAAAAATCACATTTAGTACACTTTAACATATATGAACAATTACCGGAATTTCAATTTTCCAAATTTTGAAGTTTTCGAAAATCATATTTTCATGCCTTAGTCAAATTTCGCTAATTTTCAGCATATAAAAACTGAAACTAGAATACACACTTTAACACATATATGATAGCAAATATTATTACTTAAATACACAATTAATATTTATAATCTCATGTGATAATTTTCCTTGATAGATTAATGCAAACTAGGTTTTGGTCTCTAGATTATAATAGATTGTGCGATTGAATCCGATTATTGATATACTATTGGACCTATATGTTTTATTTTAAGCTCGGATATAATTGCAAAACTATCTTTACAAGAAAAACTAATTTTAATTACATGTAATTAGAGAGATCAGACCACGCATAGTATCAGACACGGACCACATCTTCCTTGAACACAACCCACATTCATAGAGTTGTGTTCTTAGGTCACGTGGATCAAGAGACACAATATGTGCAGTACCATACACGGACCGCACTCACATTGAACACGACCTACATCTTAAAAACGTACAAATCTCTTTATATTCTAGTTTGACAAATGATGGTACACAATATGTTTCAAACTCAACACGATCTGCATTGATCGATTTATGCCCTATTGATCATGTCACGCAAAACATGGCCTATGTCATTGATTATATATGTTTGGTCATGATTTCCGTATTCTAAAATGCGACCTGTATCATTTGGACATGGCTCGTGCTAAACCTCGGCACAACCCGTGGTGGCAAAGTGTTATTATATGTTCCCCCTATCTTATTTTAAATCCTAAATGATTGAATTGCCTTTAAACCCTATATTATAAATGATAATATTGGGGAAAGATAAGAGTTTAAACAAAATAAATCAAGGAATGATGAGATCATCATGTATTTCATTGTTGGGAGTCATAAATCTATAATCGCATTGTTAGGGCTAGTAGTATAGTTGCAGCGAAGCTACTTAGTTCATGTTATACAAACACTCCCGTTCGTGCAACAAAAAAAATTCTCGAGCATCCTCCCCTTTATGAGACTCTGTCGTGGTTTATGCCACCACTAATTATTTTATTGACAAACCTCCTAAAAGTTTATGAACACACTCTCTCTCTCTCTCTCTCAAAGTCATTGCAACCACACTACAAAGTTACTAATGAGATAAGACAAAGATAAAAACACTAATCTCATTGTAATCAAAATACTGCATTGAATCAAGGCATTGCAAAGAATCAGAGACAACATATGAAACAGAGTATTAAATGAACGACATTGAAATTAGAGTATTGCATGGGAAAGGATGCAACACATTGAAATAGAGTATTGATTGAAATACACTAAAATCAAAGCATCAATGGTACATTGCATTACATATATATATATATATATATATATATATATATATTATTGACCATGATTTCATATTATACAAATTTAATTTATTTCATGCTTTTATGATTTCATGTAGTTTATATCTATTTGTTGAATTACATATTGTATTTATAGCTCACGAGAGAATTACTTCTCCTATATTGGATCATGCAAGTTGTTGATTTGTAGTGATATGCAGGATGATGACTGTGTGTGGTTATTGGTACTGGTACTAGTGATGATGAGCTTGCACATGATTATGATCCTCGATTTAGGTATATCTTGGTTTAGTCCTTATCGAGTTGTAAGACCTAAATGATTTAGTATGATTGGAGACATTAGAGATTTATATGTTATTTTAGACTTCTGAATTTATTAAAAAATTATGTTTTAAATTTTATGTGTTATTCTGTATTTTCATTGATTGGTCATGTTGTCGACATCATAGTTAAAGCATTGTATAGATGTGTAGTATCTTCAGAAAAAAAATTGGCCACATGACAAGTGTGCTTCTAGAGGCATTACACCTTTAGCATGGATGGATATCCACAAAATTAAGGATCCTTTTGATACCCGTAACTATAGCAAATTCGACTCACATCAAGGTCGGCCCAAGAAATGGAATTTGTGAGATGGCTAAGTAAAAGAAGAGAATCTAGAATGAATGCCAGCGAAATGTCCTGCCTCACTAATAGCGCTCGGCCACATGATCCTTGCTCCACGGTCCCTAGATGTGCTTGAGAATCACAAACCTTCTTGAAGTCACTTAGGCTAAGATAGATGACCAATTTTGAACTGGTAAATTAGACTTAGACTATGTTTGGTATGTACGAGCGGTTTGAATAGTTAATAATAATTAGTGATTAATGATTAGCAAGTTAATTTTAATAAAAGTATTTGATAAATGCAGTGCATAAATTAATTGATAAACATAAAATAACTAAAAAGGATATACATAATTATTTATATATTTTGCATTACTATATGTGTCTTAAATTAAAGAACTCATTTTTATTTTAACTAATAATAAAATTAAATATTTAACTAAATTAATAAACTAGTTGCCACATGTGTTCTTATTAATAGTAATTAATAATAAATTTTAACATGTAACTATAAAATATTAATTTAATTGTTTATTATTGTTATTAATTATATTTATCAAATATTTTAAATGATTGACGTGCAAAATAATGTTGACGTAGTTCTCCGCAGGTTGTCCTTGTTGAATGAAGCACTTTTATCGATTCATGTTCAATTCCCCAAAAATTTTTTCTTCAATTAGATATTGTCAATTCCCAAAATTTTTAGTCTCAAAGTTGCATCGGTTTTTGTCAAAAGAAAATTGTTAATGTATGTTAACTGAGCTAATAACATAAAATTAGTTGGAGTAAGAATATATAAATTATTTTTTGTTCAAATGAGCATTTGTTCAGATAAAATAGCTACAATAATTTTTTTATTCAAAAATATTTTATACTAGTAATTTTTGTATTTTTATTCAATTAAAATACTACTGACTTGATTCCCCTTTTAAACATTAATTATTCAAATTGAAATTATTTTTTTTAGGCTCTTAATTTTAGGTTTTTCAATTTATTATCATCATAGTTTTTGGAATTTTGTTTTCCTTAATTTGTATCATCTCGAATTACATATTTGACTATCGTGGATGAGCTTTGCAACAAATTTTTTTTAAATACATGAGGAATTGATCACCATTCTATCCAACCACATTGATGCTCATAACCTTTATTTATAACTGAGAAAATACAAATAACTCAAAGAATTCGAACTTTCTTTGTAACAATCGAGAATTTGCAAGCAATTAAAAATAAAGAATAAAAAAGTAAAAGGAATGATATTATAAGATAAAATGGAGTGTGATTAGGATTCCGAGAAGAATAAGTAGAAGTCGAAGTTCAATTATTATCCTAATTTTATAATATTTTTAATCCTTCCCAAACTAATTTAAAAGGACTCCTAATCATAGGAGAGATAAGAGGGATTAAATTAACTTTGACTAGGATTATGCCTAGGTAAGCCCTATATAAGGAGGATTAAAGGGGAGAGGACCTCATAATCTCTCTTCCAAGCCTTAAGCATCTCTCTCTCTCTCTCTCTCTCTCTCTCTCTCTCTCGGAGGACTAAAGAGGAGGAGGTCATACACATGAAGGCAAGGAACACAAATTGAAGAAGAATGGTTAATTAATCAAGGTATGTAACAAGGAGGATCAACCTTAGGGATTATCATATGTATATGACATATAGTTGTTATAGTTTCATGCCTACGTATAAAAGTTATTATAATAGTTAAAGAAGTGAATGAGACGTAGATGACCTATAATAATCGGTGAACGAAAGTGGACCGCATCCCCAAGGAAATGGACTGTGTTCATAGGTAAGAGACGATCATGTACTGCCCATTTTTCGCAGGAGAATGACGGAGCATCGAAAATGGACCATGTCGCCCCATGACGCGGGCTGTGTTCCTCAACATAATCGAAATCTACCATCACGCCGCCGTGACACGAACCGTGTTGATATACGACGCAGGTCGTGTTCACTTCTACAAAGTTGGATGTGCCCTAGATGGGTTGTGTTTGCTGATGACATGGACACCATGCTGACTCAGGTTGTGTTGTACCTGAACACCGGTTATGTCGACGAAGGTAAACTGAAGTTGATTGAACGGGACTAGGTCTCCTCGAACCAGGCTGCATAGTGTAGAGCATGGACTGTGTCCATTGATAGCGCGAGCCATGTCCCGATAGAAAATGGGCCGTGTCTCAATGGAAAACGAGCCATGTCCCAATAGAAAATGGGTCGTGTCTCAATGGTAATTAGCTCGTGTTATGCCTTAATACAAGTCGTGTTCCCAATTGAAGATGTCATAATTGTTATAAATATGCTTAATTATACCTATTGATTGGAATTAGTATTGGATGAAACTTCGTTAGTAATTAATCAGATTTAAAAGGATATATTGATTATGATTGAATTGGCGCATTAAGAGGAGGGCCCCATCGATTGCAGGATTTATCCTGATAAAAGGGTTCTATCCTGATTGCAGGACTCTGTCCTGATTGCATGAGTTTCTCCTGATTGCAAGGTTCTATCCTGATTGTGGGACTTTGTCCTGATTGCAAGGCTTGCCCTGATTGCAGGAATTATCTTGATTGCGGGACTTGTCCCGATTGAGTACTGATTAGCGTTTATGGCCTAGCTAGTCATCCTGTGGTGGGATAACCTGAATCTTATATGCATTAATAAAGATGAAAGTATAAATTGAAACTGAGCATATTATGGATCAGGCTTGATTATATTGATTTCCAATTATTTATATGTGATTGATGTTCTCGTCATGGATGGATAAAGGTAAATGATTGAATTGGGATTGAACTTATTGAATAGAGAAATATTGGGCTTTGCTTCATACCAATGCAATCGAGGTTCTTGCAATTGAATTGTTATTGATATTGTTACAATTGAAAAATAGGTAAAAAAAAAGGTAAAGAGGTAAATGAGATATAGTATTATTGTTTTAATTGATCTTTACCATGTCTTTATATATGTTTTCACTATTGCATATCCTTTACAAATTGGGCTTCATAGCTCACTTTTTTTTCTTGCTTTTGATCCTGCAGGTGAGGGAGGTAATGATGAATAGGTAATGACACTAGTGACGCAGGTGTTCGTGATGTGAAGGCTTGCACATGATGAGTCTAGATTGAGTCCTACCTACTAAGTCTAATTAGTTTTTACAATTATTTTATTCTATCTTGGAACAATGTAAAAGGATGATTTATCTTGCTAGACTATTTTTATTCTAAAATTATTGCTTCCACATATTGTTGGCTAGTATTTTGATCAAAATCAAGTCAAAAGAAGTATTATTGTAGTGTCTTCAAGTCTATATTCTGTCACGTGGCGGGGTGTGAATTTGGGGGCATTACAGTAAGATATCAGAGCCTAACAAGAGACACTTTTTAGCTGTCTCTAAGAAAGTAGAGTCTATGTGCAAGCATCACAAACAGTCGCAGTGCCATCAAAGAAAAGTATAGCTAAAGTCCTAAGGAAGTTATCAATAGAGAAGCTGATGTTTAAATATTTTTATTCACTTATTGTAAATGCAGATGACTCTCATTCATATTGCAAACCGAAGATGACAAGCTGAGCTAGATACTTATAAGCGAATCCTACTAATAGGATTATGTACTCATACATGGATTAAAGATAGATCATTGATAGCAGATGGTACTGCTGAATTCGAGGATAAATTCATTTTTAAGAAGATTATTACGTAACAACCGAGAATTTGCAATCAATTAAATTAAATAATAAAAGAATAAAAGGAAAGATATTATAAGATAAGATGAAGTATGATTAGGACTAAGAGAAGAATAAGTATGAGTCAAAGATAAATTATTATCCTAATCTTTTAATATTCATAATCATACTCAAACTAATTTTAAAGGACTTATAATAATAAGAGAGATAAGAGGGATTAAGTTAACTTTGATTAGGATTATGTCTAGGTAAGCCCTATATAAGGAGGGTTAAAGGGGGGAGGACCTCATAATCTCTCTCCCAAGCCTTAAGAATCTAAATCTCTCTCTCTCTCTCTCTCTCTCTCTCTCTCTCTCTCTCTCTCTCTCTCTCTCGGAGGACTAAAGAATAGGAGGTCATACATGTGAGGCAATGAACACAAATTGAAGAATAAGGGTCAACTAATCAAGGTATGTAGCTGGGAGGATCAACCTTAGGGATTATCATTTGTATATGACGTATAGTTGTTATAGTTTCATACCTATGTATAAAGTTATTATAATAGTTAAAGAAGTGAACGAGACGGAGACGACCTACAATAATTGGTGAACGAATGCGGACCGTGTCCCCAAGGAAACGGACGACGTTCGAAAGTAAGAAACGATCGTGTGTTGAACGTGTTTTGCAGGAGAATGATGGAGCATCGAAAATGGACTATGTTGCCCCATGACGCGGGTCATGTTCCTCAAAATAATCGAAGTCCACCACCGATCCGCCGTGACACGGACCGCGTTGATCTACGATGTGGGTCGTGTTCACTACTACAAAGATGGACACGCCCTAGATGGGTCATCTTCGCTAATGACGTCGACACCATGCTGACTCAAGCCATGTCGTACTTGAACGACGGCCTTGTCGACGAAGGTAAACTAAAGTTGATTGAATGGAATTGGGTCTCCTAAAAAGTAGGCCGCATAGTAGAGAGCATGGACTATGTCCATTGATAGCGCGGGCCCTATCCTGATAGAAAATGGCCCGTGTCTTGGAAAACGGGTCATGTCCCTATGGAAAATGGGTCGTGTCTTGATGGAAAATGGGTTGTGTCCCGATGATAAATGGGTCATGTTGTGCCCTAACGCGGGTCGTGTTCCCGATTGCAGATTTCCTAATTGTTATAAATATGCTTAATTCTACTTTTTGATTGGAATTAGTATTGGATGATAACTTAGTAATTAATAAGATTTAGAAGGATATATTGATTGTGATTGAAATGACGCATTAAGAGGAGGGCCACGCCGATTGTGGGATTTATCCCAATTGTAACGTTCTACCCTAATTGCAAGACTTTGACCTGATAGTAGGAGTTTCTTCTTATTGCAAGGTTCTACCATGATTGCGGGACTCTATCCTGATTGTAGGGCTTGCCCTGATTGCAGGATTTATCCTAATTGTAGGAATTGTTCTGATTGAGTACTAATGAGCGCTTATGGCCTACTAGCCATTCTCGGAGGGATAACCTGAATCTTATAAGCATTAATAAAGATGAAAGAATAAATGGAAACTGAGCATAGTATGGACCAGACTTGAACATATTGATTTCCCCACGCCTATATGTGATTGATGTTCTCGTCATGGATAAATAAAGGTAAAGGATTGAATTGGGCTTGAACCTATTAAATAGATAAATATTGTGCTTTGCTTCATAGCAATGTAATCGAGGTTCTTGCAATTGAATTGTTAATGATACTATTACTATTTGGAAATAGGTAATGAAAAGGTAAAGAGATAAAGGAGATTTAATATTATTGTTTTAATTGATCTTTACCATGTCTTTATACATTTTTTTCCTATTGAATTTCCTTTACATATTGAGCTTCATAGCTCATGGGATATGGTTTTCTCCTGCTTTCGATCCTCGAGGCGAGGGAGGTAATGATGAATAGGTGATGACACTTGTGACGCAGGTGTTCGTGATGTGAAGGCTTGCACATGATGAGTCTAGATTGAGTTCTGCCAACTGAGTCTAATTAGTTTTTATAGTTTTTTTTCTATCTTGGAACAATGTAAAAGGATTATTTATCTTTCTAGACTATTTTTATTTCAAAGTTATTACTTCCACATATTGTTTGTCAATCTTTTGATCAAAGTCAAGTAAAAAAAGTGTTGTAGCGTCTTCAAGTCTATATTCTGTCGCATGATGTGGTGTGAATTTGGGTGTTACAGTAAGATATAAGAGCCTAACGAGAGACACTTCTTAGCTATCTCTAAGAAAGTAGAGTCTATGTGCAAGCATCATGAACAATCACATTGTCATCAAAGAAAAGTATAGGTAAAATCCTAAGGAGGTTATTGATAGAGAAGCGTGATGTTTGATGTTTTCATTCATTATTGTAAATGCAGATGACTCTCATTCATATTGCAAACCGAAGATCACAAGCTGAGCTAGATACTTCCAAACGAATCCTACTAATAGGATTATGTACTCAGACATGGATTAAAGATAGATCATCAATAGATAGATGGTACTGTTGAATTCGAGGACGAATTCATTTTTAAGGAGGTTATTATGTAACAACCGAGCACTTGCAAGCAATTAAAAATAATAATAATAAAACAATAAAAGGAAAGATATTATAAGATAAGATGGAGTATAATTAGGATTAAGAGAAGAATGAGTATGAGTCAAAGTTAAATTATTATCCGAATCTTGCCCAACCTAATTTTAAAGGACTCATAATTATAAATAGTTAAAGAAGTGAACAAGATGGAGACGACTTACATTAATCGGCGACGAACATAGACCGCGTCCCCAAGGAATTGGACCGTATTTGTAGATAAGAAACGATTGTGTGCTAGCCGTGTTTTGCAAGCAAACGATGGAGAATTGAAAACGGACCGTGTCGCCCCATGACATGGGTTGTGTTCCACAACATAATCGAAATCCACCACCGCGCCACCGTGACATAGACTGCCTTGATCTATGACGCGGGTCATGTTCATTGCTACAAAGACGGACGCACCTTAGAACGGGTCGTGTTCGCTGATGACGTCGTCACAGGCTGACTCATGCTATGTCGTAAATGAATACTGATCGTGTCGACGAAGGTAAACTGAAGTTGATTGAATGGAACTAGGTCTCCTCGAACCATGCCGCCCAGTGCAGAGCACAAATTGTGTCCATTGATAGCACGAGCCATGTCCCGTGATGCGTAAAATCCAGCAGTGCAAAAGAAAAGCCAGCAAATATATTGATCGTGCACAAGTAATATAGAAGATGAGAAGGGATATCGTTCCCACGAGGATTGTTGCGAATTATCTTAATCAATTCTAAGGTGATTTGGGAGAATCAGTTTAATGAATATTTGTTTAATGTTCAGAAGAAAAATTAAAGAGAATAATTAGAAGAAGAAGTATGATGTGATAACTGACTAGGTGAATTCAAGATATGGAGAATGCAGGGGTTTGTTCACCACTAAGTCGATTGGATTCAGTTAAGCACGGGTTGTTCCTGCTGATGGACTAGGTATGCTAAAGGTGTGATTCCCTCAACAGGTGCAATCACCTATCTTAATCTCAGAATTAATAAGGATGTTCAAACGAATCCACCTCATATAATTCCTCAATTAAGATGCAATATTGTGCTGCAAATCTAAATTATTGATTGCTTAAACAAGATCCACCAATATGCCACACAATCTGAATCTTAAAAAAAATATTCAAACTGAAATATGTAATGGTAAGACTTATATTTCTGGATCAATCATTTCTACAAATCAGATCATAAACTCTTCTATACTAACCAGTCAATAAAATATATTTAAGACCATCTCAGAAGAAGAACAACATTAAGAACACATCGTATATTCAAAAGGAATAATTCATAAGATCATCCAATCAACATTAGGGTTCACAAACTCCCTAAAACGAACTACTCACTAATAAAACCGCTCATGACTAAACAATATAAGAAGTTCATCTCAGAAAATAAAGAATTACAAGAGAATATTAAAGACGATGTCGAACAACCTTCGAACGAATGCACTATCCTTTCCTCCAAATCCAGCAGCCTCTAGCCTTCGTCTTCTCTTCTCCAAGGTTTTGAATCAACTCCCAGTTGTCCTCCTCAATATTTTGAAAATCTCTTTTTATACTCTGCTCCAAAACTAGGGTTTCGTCATAACTTTAGGATCCAAAAAATGTTTTCTCCACCAACGATCATGATAAGATCCTGTAAAAGTCTCTTATAATTCTTCAAAATGTCTTTTAATCAATACTCCAAGATCTCATATCAATTGCACTTCTTCATGACCGCCAAATCTCATGATAAACTCCGAAACCATAATCCCGTAACTTTGTAATGGCCCGTGAAGAATCCTCACAGTTTGTAACTTAACCATTTCCAATCAGACTTCATTCCTCATGCCCCGTAACATCAATTCACGACCTGTAAGTCGTGAATAGATCGGGCGGCTTCGAGGTGTCACCATCATCTTATGGTCTGTAACCAGTCATCACGACCCATAACTTCTAAATATGTACTATGTTGTCCACTAGAACGGTCATGAAAATGCATGACGGCTCATGATGTTGCAACTGTTGATATCCTGGACATCGTCATGACCCGTAACTCTTCATAACGGTCCGTGACAATCAGAATGTTCTATGCTGGAGCCTGCGAAGGTCGTAATGTCGATGTTGTGGTTGTGACCTTCATCCTCACGGCCCTAATAAGATATCACGATCCGTAACAGGTTAAACTGGTGTTGCTTTGCAATGTCAAGGTCGTAATATTGACGTTGCGGCTTGTGACATTGGACTGACTGCACCTCTGATATCATCATGGCTCGTGACAGAATATCACTGCCCGTAAATCGTGTGTAGGTCGGCTTCCCAAGATGATTTCATCCACTTACGGTCTGTGATGATACATCACGGCTCGTAACATCATCGTTGTAGCTGATGACCGCTTCGGCAAACATCGTGATATGCAGTGACGTCTCGTGAGGTGTTATGTCACGGCCCGTAACAGTATACAACCCATAACGACTGGAATGAACTTGCATTCTCCGCTGGATAGATCGTGATGGATTTTTAGCGACCCGTGATGGCTGAAATTATCCTTTTATGCCTTCATCACGACCCGTGATGAGAATGTAATCTGGTGTTCTCGTCGATTCTAGCCCCTTATCCTCTCCTGAGCTGATTTCCTGCAAAATAAACATCAACAAGAGTAGAATCATGACTCGAAACAATATGAACAAAAATAGAACTAAATGGATGCATGCAAACGTGAAAATGACTCAAAATCATGTACCATGCACGTAGTAAAATATGTTAAAATAAGCATGCATCATCCCAATAGAAAATGGGTCGTGTCTCGATGGAAAATGGATTGTGTCCGATGGAAAACAGGTCGTATCTCGATGGTAAATGGGTCATGTTGTGATTTAACAGGGGTCGTGTTCCCGATTGAAGATGTCCTAATTGTTATAAATATGCTTAATTTTACTTATTGATTGGAATTAGTATTGGATGATAGCTTAGTTAGTAATTAATCAGATTTAACAGAATATATTGATTGTGATTGAATTTGCGCATTAAGAAGAGGGTCCCGCCGATTACGAGATTTATCTTGATTGCAGGGTTCTACTCTTATTGCAAGACTCTCTCATAATTGCAGGAGTTTCTCCTGATTGCAAAGTTCTACCTTGATTGTGGGACTCTGTCCTGATTGCAGGATTTGCCCTGATTATAGGATTTATCCTGATATCGAGACTTGTCTCGATTGAGTATTGATGAGCTCTTATGGCTTAGCTAGTCATTCTGTGGCGAGATAATCTGAATCTTATATGCATTAATAAAGATGAAAGAATAAATTGAAACTGAACATAATATGGACCAGGCTTGAACATATTAATTTCCTCGCATCTGCACGATTGATATTCTCGTCATCGATGGATTAAGGTAAAGGATTGAACTAGGCTTGAACCTATTGAATAGAGAAATATTGGGCTTTGCTTCATAGCAATGCAACCAATGTTCTTGCAATTGAATTGTTATTGATATTGTTACAATTGGACAATAGGTAGTGAAAAGGTAAAAAGGTAAAGAGATATAGTAATATTATTTAATTGATTTATATATATATATATACATATATATTTTTTCTATTGTATTTTTTTTACATATTGGGTTTCATAGTTTATTAGATATTGTTTTTCATTACTTTTAATCTTTTATGCGAAGAAGATAATGATGAATAGGTGATGATACTTGTGATGCAAGTTGTTCCTGATGTGGAAGTTCACATGATAAGTCTAGCTTGGGTCCATCCTATTGAGTATAATTAGTTTTTACAGTTATTTTATTCTATTTTGAAAAAAAATATAAAAGGATGGTTTATCTTGCTAGACTATTTTTATTTTAAAATTGTTGCTTTCGTTTGTTGATTAATTTTTTGATCAAAGTCAAGTCAAAAGAAAAACTCTCGTAGCGTTTTTAATTCTATATTTTACCATGTGGTCAGGTGTGGATTTGGAGGTATTATATTCTTTTATTAATGTAACTAATTAGGAAGAAATGATGTACAAGTCATAAAACCATTACCAAGACTATAGCAACATCAATTGGATTATAAATAAATAACAAAAAATGAGGAAAATGCTGTATAAGTCATAAAACCTTTACAAGCACTAGAGCACGATAATGCAATTGGATTATAAATAAATAATAAAAAATGAGGAAGTCATGTCTGATAGTAATTATAACGACTTTACACGATCCGGATAATCTCCACATGCACTAAGTTCAATTTTGATTATTTTAATTGGAGATCTCTATATAGCATGCAACTCTCTTTTTTTTTCTTACAAACTCGCTTCAAATTTGAGCTTGATGATGGCCGGATCTTCGTTCCTCGGTACGGCATCGGCAATTTTATTAAGTATGCTCATTCTTTTTGCTTCCTTACAAGAAGTACGATCAGGTATTTTTCTTAGCCTCAATTAATTAGTTTTTCACGTAAATAACAAATTAAAGACACTTCCATTTGGTCGCTATCTTCGCCCATGATTTTTCCATGAATTTGATACCTAATAAGTCCAGGAAGATACATACATAAATGACAACTTTGATGTGGATACTTCTTGTCAAATTAAATTGTGAGCTCTCCTCATATATTACCATAGTCTTTTAAAAGGGATATTCCATGAATTTGCCACATGATTTCTTTCGCACCTTCAAAATCCGCCTCACCGCATCTATCATAAAAGTAAAGTTTCTAATTTATGTATATGAACGTGTCTTATTTAATTAGTCGCAACCCCTTTCGTTAGATTTTGTTCATTTCTGTGTTGTTAACTTATTATTTTATTTATCATGAAATAGCATTTTTCCTTTTAATATATTATGATAAATTTAATGAAAAAATAGAAAGAAGCAAATAAGCGGTGGCCTCTCTATTCGCTTGCAAAGAGGCAAGAGAAGGTTTGGGACGTGACAAAGGGAGATTCAAAGGTAAGGAGCATTAATATAGTTCTTTGTTTTTAAAAGTTTTTAAGATTGTTGTACATGATATTGAAATTAAAGATTTCAAATTCAAATTTCAACTTTACTCATATTAAAAGTTAATATCTTTTCTTAATTATTTATGTGTTAGATTTTGAGCTACACTAAAATTATTAATGTCTCACGAGAAAAAGATTGTTAAGAATAGAAATATAAAATACTATTTTTTTTATAAACTTAAAATTTTAAAATTATTTATGGCACATCTAATTTAATAAAGAGTACAATTTTCGAGCTGAGTCCTAAAGAAATTTATGATTCACGATTATCATTACAATTTTGATCGGATAATTTTTTTTTGCATATTAAATTGATCATGAATTATAACTAAAGATTTGGAGATGTACTTAAAAAATTTTAAAATTAAATTCTAAACAGCCTAAATAATAATAATAATAATAATAATAATAAAAATAATAATAATGCATAGATTATTTTCAAAACAAACTAAAATATTATATTAAAAATGTAAAGAATGGGTCGACACCTTCTCTTATTGGTAGGGGCACAATCCCTCTACGTACTTTTCTTATTAATTATACTAAAGAGCACAAAAAATATTAAATAAAAAAAATTGAACTTGACTAAAGGATCCTATTACATAAATTTGCAAAGTTTTAATGTGAGATTAGATGTAAAAGTTATAAAAGAAAATCAACTTTTTTGAAATATATATATCAACTTTTTAAATATTTTAGCATGTTAGTATTAAGAGAATGAATTTCTAGGATATAAAAATTTTCAACTCATTGTATATTTGTTTTTAAAATACCGACTAGATTGGATAGTCTAAATACTTGGGTTGGATAGTTTTCAGACTTTTAATAATTATCTTTTAAATTAATGGCATGAATTATGTATATAATGTAGAGTGAGAGAAAACTTATATGAATAGTCTAGTAAATGAAAACGCTAGGTAACCGAAAAACTCTTATTTATAAGTAAGAAAATACACAATTACTTCTTCTAAACTGTCGGAATTTGGTGGTTTGATTCTCATCTTAATTAAATATAAACTTTCATGTTGCAACGCTTTAACTTTTACATGCACAAATTATTGTCCTTCCGCTAAAGGGCGAATATTATAGAAAATATCAAATCATTGACTTCTTGTCTGGTGCCCTATCGGAGGTATATAAGGAGAGAGAGATATTAAAATATAAAATATTATAAAAAATAAATCATCCAATTTTTTAGTTTCTTAGAAGAAAAAAATGGAGGTGCTACCTACTTAATTGGTAACACCATACTATTTATCTTATCCACCATAAAATATTGAATATACGGTAGATATGAGATATTCTCTTTTTCAAATAGTTTGTTACAAGTTGTTAGATCTGTCGTATATTTAACGTCTTACGATTGATAAAATAGGTAGTACCTATTTAAATAGGTAACACCGTACTACCTAATAATAAAATAAAAGTAGGGGCGGACTCTCATATACCCCGGAGTGGGACCTCGATTCCCCCTCTCCCATATATAATAGTAGTTGTAGTCCATAAATAAAATAAATGCTAACAAATTATTATAATTATCTAATTGGTATAATGGATATGAGGTATTGACTAACATTTAGAGGTTTAGTGTTAAAATTTTGATCCCTCTTATTTTTTTTATAATTTATTATTATATATTTTGGTCCCCTAATTTTTTGCCCCCTATTTTTTTTTCTGGTGTCTGTCACCGAATAAAAGGTATATAAATTTAAGAATTCGCTTAGATTTTATAATACCCTTTTAATAAAATATAACTGACGCGGTCAAAATAGTGCTCCACTGATAAAAACCATTAGTGTCCGAGGACCCATTTTTTTCGTTCGTAGTTGCTTTACTTATGTTAGTTCAGTTTCTCATATTTTTCATTAAACTGTTATACAGTTTTGCATATTTAATGTCATATTAAATATAGCTAAAAGTGTGGTGATAACCTTTTATTTTTAGTGATAATGTTAGAAGCATTCATATTAAGGTATTGATGAGTGCATGACGCATAAACTAAAATTACTAATAATTTTAAATTAAAAATTATTTTACCAAAAATAATATTAATAACTTTTTATGCTACGCGTGCAAACACTAAAATTCAGTATACTTTTCTTTGAACTCTCATTATATGATAAATTTTATTTTATAATATATTTTTGAAAAAAATATAATTATATGGAAATGAAGGCATGAAAAATTATCCGAAAAATTGATCTGCTAGAGGATGTTTTTTTTCTTTCTCTATATTGTTTTACAATGAGTTTTTAAATTTGAAAAACTTTCGAAAAATAAATTATCGGATGATTTTTCATCGAAAAACTCACCCTTTCCGTATTAGAATTAAGATATGTTTTGTGCTATCCGTACTGCACGTAAAATGTGCTTCGTAACTCCCAAATATATGTATTTGTCGAGTAGTTATTCTTTAAATATGGAATTGCACTTTTAGCCAAAAGCTGCATTTAAATGAGTTAAAACGCATGTTTTAATCTATTTTTCGTTATTATTTATCTTAACTGCACTATTTTCTTAGAAAGAAAAGGAGCAATATATACTAACATGCTTTCGGCACTTTTAATCTACACCTTTATCAGTTCATTTGTCATATGCCGTGTGTCGCTATCTATATTCTTATAATATTATGAAAATAAAGATGTGGTATAGTTATTCATCCCTCAATTTGAATATTAAGATGTCTCAAATTTGACTCTTAACAGTGTGACTTATATATTTTTTTATTTTTAATATTTTTTTTATATATTAGATTACGAGTCTTCCTTTATAATAGAAAAAATATTTATATATATATAATCCATATAGAGGATGAAGAATTTATTTGGACTCGAGAGCCTTCAACACCTACAAGAAATCCTATGAGACATTACGCATACGAACCTCCGGGGTGTCCACATCGTCAACTTCCTCCGTCACCTCCGCTTTTGGAATTGCCTCCGCCAGGACCGCCGCCGCCACCACCTGAAATATGAATTGAGATGGCACTCATGGATCATTCAGCGAGCTTAACATATAGATGCAAAATGACAATTTCATATATATATATATATATATATATACATATATATATATATATACATATATATATATATATAATGTTTAATTAATTACTTGTATGTGATTATAATGCCCCAAAAATATATTCTGGCANATATATATATATATATACATATATATATATATATAATGTTTAATTAATTACTTGTATGTGATTATAATGCCCCAAAAATATATTCTGGCAGCATGCACATGTAGAGACATTACGAAAATATATTTACTTGACATAAATATTAATTTAAATATAGAATTTAATTGATTAAAGAAGAAAATAAAAATCTTTGCAAAAGAAAATGTACAAATTGTACATAAAAAAATATATGCGGGATACATGACGACATGTGAGCCCCAAACTCATACTAGTTATTACATAAATCTAATTTTATTCACACTAGCAAGGTACAATTTAATTACATATAAAAACAAAAACAAAAAAAGAAAAAGGAGAATGTCCACAGTAAATGATAAAAATTTTGCAAGCATGATCGTACCCGCATGAAAAGAGTTCAAGTATTAAATCTAAAATGAGATTGCTATTCTCTAAACTATTACAGTGAGAAAAATAATTGGAAGGTGCAAGAATTAAATCTAAACAATGTTGAAAATGAATAGAATCGTAAGGATTTCTCAATGCTGAAAAATATGCCCTAAGGTTGAATCCATTTAAGAATAGTCGATTGATTTCTTAATAATAATGATTTTATGTGATCAATTATTATTTATCCTAATTGTCATGCATTCTTTTTTTAATATAATACAATTCTAGTTAAATTTGACATGCATACATTCTCATGTCCTACTTTATCGGGTTAACTACATGGAGATCAGAATACCAAATAAATCCTACAAATGAAGTATATTTCTATGGCATGCTTTCATAGTTGACTTGACAAGACTACTAGTCAACAATATGCTTTTCATCACTTGTTAATCGATACCTATCCAAATGGATAGCTAATCACAATATGATCTGAAAAAAATACAATTCGGCAAGTGAAAACACGAATCACATGAGCATTTCAAAATCACATTAATAAAGAATTCCTAACTTCATCTAATCCTAGAACATGAAAGATCTATCCACTCAACATTAACTCAAAATCACATATTTCACGATGAAAATATAAATAATCACTATAAAAAATCTAAAGAGTGAATAGATGTTCAAAAATTACAAAGTAGTTCCATATTTAAATGAATTGATGCGATGTCTCGATCTATCCACTTTTTCGTCCTGCCTTTCCGCACCCCTAAACTCAATGTTTGTTTCCCTTTTTATATCCATCCCTCTAAGGTCTAATTACATGGAAAATGACTAAAAAATTTGAACGATGACATATAGTTTAGTCAATATGAGCGTCATCAAAGTAATACAGGCCTATCATACAAGCATATGGAAGGACTCTTCATGTCGATACGACCCGTATCGTTGGTATGGTCGGGGCAAAAATCACCTCAACTTGAACAATACGATCGTATCGTTTAGTACAATCGGGTTGAATTCTCCTAAAGTGGATTATATAACAGCTTCTCTCGTCGATATGGTTGTATTCTCCCATGTGGGCAGACCATATTGGAGCTTCCATACTTTGGTTTTTCCATTTTTTTCGCAATCTTCATGTCATGCCAAAACAAACACAATTGTGTGTAGATCTCTGAAGAATAATCAAAATAAACATATAAAATCTCTAAACTTGGGTTTCAAATGGTACATAATTGTGTTTTTTCATTAATTTATCAAATTCCCTCAAACCGAACTTTCTTACCTAAAGCAAATAAATTCAATTGTCAAGTCACAAAACAATTCTCACACCATATATAACAAGTAATAACCATTACGTAGCAATGTGAAATTACAAGTATCAAAAATATATACATATAAATGATAAAAAAATAGAGTTTCACTTTTCGTAGTGTGAATTCTTTACACATACCATATTCAATCCAAAAGGTTGGTTTTCACATCACTAATATAAGATCATCTTCTGATATACATTTCTAGTTTCCTAAAATATGTTAAACAAGGATGGTGATCATTAATGATCCAAATTAAATTCAAACACACAAGAGGGTTACTTTCATTTCAAATAAAATGATATCATGAAGTAAAATACATGAGATGGTTTTCCTAAAATATAGCCAAAGTCTTTCACCCTAGATTATTCGGTTGGGTGTTTGAGGTGATTTAGATACTCTTAATTTTGATTACATTCCATTTATGCAATTGAAATAATTTGAGTAGTTATTTGACTTTTTTTTAAATGCAAGATGCAATGCTAATGTTTTTATGCGAAATCCTATGACTAAGGACACATGTACCCTTCCATGAACTTTGCTTAGTGGATCTTCCTCGTTCTCCCTCTTGTGAGCCTAAACTTACCATTGTAGATATCCATCTTCATTCTAACGTCGTTATGACACTTTCATACACACACAAACAAGAATATTAGACCTACGACATTAGTCCTAAACCTTTCATTTCATTAATGGATATATGAAAGCATTAAACATGCAAGAGGAAATAAAACTCATAATACTTTTTAGTCTAAAGAAATTTCATTTTCGATCACTTGCAATTAGAACAACTTTTATGCATGTTATCTATGGTGTGAGAACTCATGCACATACAAAACATATCAAGAATCATTGATAACAATTTAGATCAAGCATGCATCACTCAACAACTATCTAAACACATTCAATTCAAAGTATGATAGCATCTAATTAAACACCTACTAAGTCATACTCCCCCCAAACCTAAATCTAGTAGTGTCCCAAATGTAAAAGAAGTCTAAAGGAGGGGAAGTGGATCGCTTAGTAGTTCATTCATCTTCATCGCTTGGTGGAGGAAGGTTGGTAGGCAAAGGCGAATAGACTTTATTGTGAAGATGTCAGTTTTTCATTTTTTTTCACAAATTTCATATATCATGTCTTGTTGCCAAAGCATGCTCAGTTGGGTGTGTCTCATTTCAGAAATTTTCTCTTGCAAGTTCTCAACATTCTTTTGGTTGGATTGAACGTTTTTGCATGATGTCCATTTGCCACTTGAGTTGTTGCTCTTGATATGTCCTTTGACTTTGAAGCATTTCTTGCATTTGGGCTTGAAGCATCTGAAATCCTTCAAATGAGCCACTCCCAGAAGATGAATCATCGATAAATGAAAATTGTTGAGATATATACCTCTCTTGGCTAGAAACATCAAGCATGAGTTGATCTTAATGATGTGGTGCTTGATTGGATGGTCTATCGTGACAACGACGATGGATAAGTGGCTTAAGATCTTAATCTTCTTTGTCTTAATCATCCTCAAGTCTTTATCTTCTTTGGTCGAGACCAACAGTTGGAAGTTCAATTCTCTTCATTTTTCAGTGCAACCCGATCATAATCTGGCAATGTGGGTATATTGTTCCTCTCGAAACTTCAAGTAGTAGAAATCATAAATTTTTATGATCATCTTGATATTGACACATGTGTCGATCTCAACTCTATCACTCCCTTCGCCTAGTTCCAAGTCATCCATATCATATCCAAATGCAAATGCAATGGGTGTTATGAGGCCAACGAAGACAAATTTTTTTTCTTTTTCCTTGTGAGTCATCATGAACATGTGTTTTTTCATGAATGAACTAGCATTCGTTTCCTCTTTCTTCAACATAGCCCAAATGAAGAACAACTCATCATCCATATGATGCGGTCTAAATACACTAGCAAGTACACTAGTCGTTCAAGTAATATAATTGTTAAGAGTAAGAATGTTGAACCCACGAGGACTAATTTAACATAGCCTTATCTAATTTCAAAGTAATAGAGAAAAGATCAAATTTATTTTAATTCAGAAAAAATAAGAAAATATGAGAAATGATAAACTTCCAAAGATGAGGTCAAATGAGATCAAATCGAATAAAGTTGAAAGATTCAGGACTTATCTCACCACTAAATCAGATTGAATCATGTTATGCATAGATTGCTTCTAATGATGGACTAAGTTTTACTTAAGATGTGATCCCCTAAACAAGTGCAATCACCTATCCTAGGTTTAGATTTATTGAGGACGTTCAAGCAAATCAACCCCAAGTAAATCCTAATCTAAGATGCTTTAACAATGCAAAATTTATGTTGTCAACCGCTTAATCAAGTCCAGCTTAACATGCCACACAAACTAGAATCTCCCATGAGTAATCAAATTATGACATGAATTGTTGTGACTTAAATTTAATTATCAATTCCTCTAAATGCTCAAGCCAATGAAATCAATTATTTTAAACAGTCAATAATCAAATTTCATGATCATCACAAAGAAGAAATAATATTAAGGAAAACAATCATGTTCTGAAAGAAACAAATCAATAAAACTTAATCTAAACTAGGGTTCATAAAATCCATAATACAAATAACTAAACAAAGGAAAAGTAAAAATCGATCTATATATCTCATTATAAGTTCTTCAATGTCTTGATCTAGCTTTGCCTTAGAAAAATCAGAATTTTGCTCAAGGCTTCGAATAGATATGCCTCTAGTTTTAGACCTAAAAAATAATATCTCTTCTCTTCAATATTCTCTCCCCTAGCATGTAGCCTTCTGTCTCCTTTTATACCCTTCTCTAAATTAGGATTTCATAAAGTTGCACAGTAAATCTCCGATCAAATCTATTTTTCGATCAATGATTATGATGAAATTCTCATAAAACCTCTTCCAAATTCTTAGGAGTGTCTTTCAATCAAAATTCTAAAGTCCTAGATCAAATAAAATTTTTTCCTGCCGTCAAAACTTATCAAATTTACGAAAATATCAATTTTTTTAGCTCTCTCATGATTCGTGATGAGATATTACGACCCATATGTATATGATTTTTCATATAGTCTTGTGTCTTTCTCCCTCTTTGGTCTATTTATATTGGTATCATTAAGATTTTCTTAATTTTAATCCTCTCAAACTCTATTTGTTTATTTATCTCAAATTAAACTGATTATAATATTATTTTTTTATATTTTTAATATTCGTAAAACTCCGATGGATCCGGCCCATGTTTAACCATGTAAGCAACACTGTCCATGTTGGTGATGTAGGATCTAGATGGCACCAAGAGGGGGGGGGTGAATTGGTGTATAAAAAAATTACTCTGTTTACTTAATCTAGGGGAGTTATATCAGCGGAAGCTTGCACATGCAAATATAAACAAACAGAGAGAAGAGAGTAGAGAGAAAACAAACAAGCACACAAACGCAAGATTTGTTGATGAGGTTCGGCCGAACTCCTGGCCTACGTTCCTGATCCGGTCTTCTCGCACCGAGATATCCGGAGATCACTATTTCCTTCTTCAAGGGTGAAGGCTCCCTTACAACTTCTCCTTTCTTACACGAGGACAAGGAGATAACCTCTTACAAATCTCAAGAACTCTTGCTCCCTTCTATGCTGGATTCTTCACTCGAATCACAGAAGGGGAACTAAGGCTTTCAATCACTCAAAGCACTCTCTCAATATTTT
>LTAE01006897.1:0-18591 GCA_001647135.1 Pontederia paniculata
ATGACTCAAGAAAATAGAAAAGAACATACACGACCTGATCTACTCCTATGGCGGCGATGTGTGGCTAAGGGAACTGGTAGAACAGTCGCGCTTCGTAATGTTTGGTCCATATGATAACCGTATATGCGTCAAACCATAATCTTTATCCTCTCCAGATGATCTTTTATGTCCCTAGATGTCTCCCTGCATAGAAGTTAGATTGAAATACATAGTAGAGAAGTCAAGTTACCAGACGACGGGTCCACATCTAAAGATAGCTCCTTGCTGGTGGGACTTCTGGAGTCGACCATAGTGGTCACGGTCCGTTACAGATGATTACGGCCCATGACAAAGTGGATCGCGGGGCATGACGAGCTGTAACGACCAAGGCAGAGGTGCTTTGGAACTTGTTACGTGTTGTTATGTAATATTACGACCCGTTAAACTCTTGTAGCTTGAATTTCGTGGCTCAATGTTGTCACGGGTTGATGGATAGCGGGCTGACGAACTGGAGTTATAAAATTTCATCACGACCCGTTACAGTGCGTAACGACCCGTAAGTCGGGTAAAAACACGGTAGCTCTCTGGATAAGGTGGCTTACGGGTCGTGATATTGTCTTACAGCCCGTAACAAAAGTTACGGTGTTATAAGATGGTCGTGATGAATTTTCACGGGTCGTGGGTCGGGTATTTTTCAGATTGGAGGCTCTGCCATATATGACTTACGGACCCTGACAGAGTTTCACGACACGTGATGATTTGTGGATGTCTCAACTTCTAGGTATTACGACCCATGAGATCGTATCATGCCCCGTGATGAGTTGAAAGTGGCTCCAGGAATTAGTTTACGGGCCGTGACTTGAAGTTACGACCCGTGAGATGTTCTGAAAAGTTGCTTGTCGGGTGTAATTTTGAGTATCACGGCCCGTGACGGGGTGTCACGGCCCGTGACGTTGGAAGGCAGATTTTGATGTTCAAAAATTTTTTACTAAGGCAACTAGATGCCTGATGACGACCAGGACTAGGATGATTGGATGACTGGAATTGTTGAAGAAAGGCACTTGTCAGAGATTGCTTGCTTGTGTTATGGCTAGAAGTTCTTGAAATATTCTGCGATGAGTCTAGTAACTCTCCTTTGTGCTCAGAATTCTCCTTTCTTCACCTAGGACCTGGTCGCAACAAAATTTGAAGAAATTTTGTGAGAGATCATAAAACAAATGACCTAACTAAACAAATTAAAACTAAAAGAAAAGTGAGAGAATTGAGTTGCCTCCCAACAAGCATCATTATTTAACGTCGTAGACTCGACGCCTCCAATTGATGTTTAATTCTGAGAATGAGGGGAATTGCGAGTGATGATGCACCCAATTGTTTCCAGCTTATGGTAACCTTCTGTAGTGATTTTTGCTTTGCCCTTTTTTTGAATTTTCAGATTCTTTAGCTGATTTGGAGTTGGGCTCTTTGGTCGTCATTGCTTGGATGAACTTGGTGCATCTAATCTTGATGGTGGTGATGGTGGTGCTGGTGATGACGATGCAGATGGTGTCCCTCTCTCCTATGGTGGTGGATGAATAGGAGTTGAAGCTATAATGATTGGAATTTTCAAGGGNTCTTTGATAAAAGTTCTGTTGGTGGCATGGACATATGATCGTTGGTGGTCCCTCAGCAGCTTCTTGAGATGCAACAATTTGAGAAGACAACTGCGCAACTTGCTTCTCTAATGCTTGAAATTTTGCTTCCATTGATTCGAATTTGAGTTGAAATTCTACTGGTTGGGGAGGAGGAAGATCATGAACTACTTTGTTGTGGTCTTTTAGTTTAGTCAATTGGGCCTCCAAGTTGTTGATCAGCTGGTCTTGCTGGGTAATTTTTTGATGAATTGTTGATACAACTTGACTAAGCATGTCCTCCAACTTGACCCTTGACTCTATTGATAATTTAAGGACACCACTTGTCTTTGTATTATGTCCTTTAATTTCTGAAATCTGAGTCTCCATGCTTTTGATGTACTCTTTTTGCATGGAAACTTTCTGCACCAACATGCCCACCATATGCGCCAGCATGGCAAGTGGATTATTTGAAATGTCCTCCTCTTCAGATTGACGTGATTGTGGGCTGGTGCTTTTTCCAGGTAGATTAATTCCAACTTGAATGATTTGAGGCGTGCCTTCCGGTTGATGGCTCGATGATGCTTCACACTTTTCAAGTTTGGCTTCTGCATGGACTTCATTTTGCTTCAAAATTTTGTTCTTGCCCTCAGCTTGTGCCTTTGATTTTCCTTGTTTCTTTGTCATCGATGGTACCTAATTGATCAAGTTGTGTATGAAGATATATCCTGAAAACTGACACAACACTAACAAACACGTGAAGATATACGCAATAACTATTCTCAGGTGACAGAAAATAGAAAATAAAAATCTCAAGTTACTAATGAAATCAGACAAGTAAGTTAACAATTAGTCCCCGGCAACGGCGCCAAAACTTGATGCGACTTTTTTTACCTATATCAAATCCCTGGCAAAGACGCCAAAAACTTGATGTGTTCTAAATACACTAGCAAGCGCACTAGTCGTTCAAGTAATAAAGTGTAAAGAGTAAGGATGTCGAACCCACAAGGACTAATGTAACCTAGCCTTATCTAATTCCAAAAGTGATAGATAAAAGATTTAATTTCAATTTTAATTCAGAAAATAAAAGATAAGAAAAGATAAAATCTCAGAGATGAGGTCAGATGAGATCAAATCAAGTTGGAAGATTAGGAATCTCTCACCACTAAATCAGATTGAACAGATTTGTTTCTAATGATGGACTAAGTTCTGCATAAAGTATGATCCTCTCAACAGACGCAATCAACTATCCTAACTTCAGATTAACTGGGACGTTCAAACGAATCCACTCTAAATCACTCTAAACCTAGGATGTTTTAATGTTGCAGTTATTAAATTGTTGACCGCTTAAGCAAGTCCAATCAACAGGCCACACAATATGAATCTCCTGCAAGTAATCAGATTATGACATGCAATGTTATGACTTTAATTTCAAAGATCAATCTTCTCTACAGATCAAACGACAAATTCTATTACACTAAACAGTCAATAAGAGAAATCCGTGATCATCTCAAAGAAAGAACAACAGTAAAAACAACATGCATATTCTAAAAGAAACAAATCACTAAGACAATCCAAAACAAGGTTCAGAAACTCCCTAACAAAGATAACTAAACATTATAAAAGTTCTTCCAAAAGAATAAGAAATCAAACAGTAGATCTCTGCAGAAGATCTTCAACTCATTGCTTGTCTTTCGCCTCCAAAAGATCTAAATTTTGCTCCAAGCTTCAGGTAGATCTATCTGGCTTCTTCTCTTCAATTTCGTCTCTCTATCTCTATAGAATAATGTGAATATCTCTTTATGTTTGTATATGGATATATGTTATGATATATATATCTCCTATTTATACCCTAGGGTCTCATAGGAATCTGCAGTAATCTCCTGATCTCGATCAATGGTTGTGATTAGATCTCTTTAAAACCTGTTCTAATATGATAACTAATATTTCCTTTTGATCCTCAATGACTTTGGATATGTTTAGAAATCTTTCTCCATCGAAATTCCTCCAAAAAATTTGAGTTTGAGCGAAAACGGACGAAACTGCGCGTGCTATTATTGGTTGTAACAGATTTAGTGGGCTGTAACAGGGGCTATCACAGCCCGTGATAAAATGTTGTGGCTTGTGAAACTCCATATAACGGCCCGTGATGGAATGTTGTGGCCCGTGATATGCTATATCACGGCCCGTGTTAATATGTAACGACCCGTAACGGGATATTTGACCCTGGAACAATATTTTTTATGACTTACGGCCCGTAACATCAGGTAACGACCCGTAATACCTGAGAATTCTGAAATTGGAGCTTCTGCATGGCTCCTAACGTTGAAGTTGTGGTCGTGACCTTCTTCATAACGGCCCGTAATGAACTGTCACGACCCGTAACGTATTGTGTCAGTTGAATTGGCTTCTGGAGTTGTCGTAATGACGTGTAATAACTCGTGACGGCTTAAGTGATCCTTTTATACCTCTATCACGGCCCGTAATGGGTTGTCACGGCTCGTGATGAGCACTGGAATTTTATTTTCTCGTTCCAAATGCGCTCTTTTTGTCGGTTGATTCCAGATCTTAGCATTTTCA
This sequence comes from Pontederia paniculata, assembly GCA_001647135.1. NCBI lineage: Eukaryota > Viridiplantae > Streptophyta > Magnoliopsida > Commelinales > Pontederiaceae > Pontederia > Pontederia paniculata. The sequence continues at coordinate 4,167 of LTAE01006897.1, forward strand.
GCTGATTTCTTGCAAAATAATTACCAACAAGAGTAGAATCATGACTCAAAAGAATATGAACAAATAAAGAATAAAATAAATGCATGTGATGCCGAAATGACTCAAAATTATACCTAATGCAGGCCCTAAAATATGTTATAAAATGCATGCATCACTTATACTATGTCACACCCTCCGAAGGTCTTATACAATTTAATTGTGTTGTTGTGATAGTTTCTTTTTTTGAGAATTTTCATACATCCTATTCAAGATGAGGGAAGAAAATGTTCAAACTTTAGGGCTTGTTTTATTGTAAGAAAATAAGAGTTTTGAGCTTGTTAGTCTGAGTGATGAAATCTTAGCTCTAAAAGGTGGTTGTGGATAGTTGTCAAGGGTCTCATGACTATTATCATGCATAGGTCTGATCTTCAGTTGTCTCAAAAATAAAGGATAATCCATTAACAACACACTTTAAATGTTGTTGGAATATGATGTACAATTGGACTTGTTTGCTAACAGGTTTATTCTCTGTAGTGTGATTGCTTTCTTAAATTCTCTATTTTTTTCTTGAGGACAAGCAAAAATTCTAGCTTGGAGTAGTTTATGAGTGGCTAAAAACATCATTTTCACCCCTCATACTTGTCACCTTTTGGTCATGTTTTGCATGTCACTTAAGGTTTTTTCCACTTTTTTTACCAAATTGCAACATTTTTATATTTTACTAACCCATTTTTACATTTCGTTATAAAAATAAGTTTATTATGCAATTTTGGAAGTTAATAATGCATAAATAGGCAAGCAAGAATGTGGCCCTTCATTTCCAAATTCAAATCACCACCATTATGAAGGAAATCCCACAATCAAGAGGTGAAGAGAGTTCCATATTCAAGTCGGCCTAAATTATGGAAACAATGGCGTTTGAAGGAATGCAACCACAATTGAAGGGACAATAATTCAAAACTCAAATTTGGACAATTAAGGAAAAGAATCACCAACGGTTATTGGAAATCATAACAGCGAACTACCTGCGGTTAGTTGGAGATCATAACAACAAACCACCAACAATTATTGGAGATCTCGATTGCATGGTCACGTTCCCCCTTGATCAAGACGATGAAGAGACGACCTGAGGGGGTCTATTTAAATAAAAGACCAATATCATTCGGGGGGGTTGGCCAGGGAATTTCATGAGTGACAACAAGGAAGAAGCCGCCTCCGAAGACTTTAGTTTCCTTTCTAATTTTTGAAACAATGTTCTTATTGTCCCTCATGGAACTTAGGGGCTAGTTTAATTTATTTCTGAGGCTTTGTGAAGCTCCAGGCAGACTTTGTATTTGTCATATTTTCTCATCAATGAATTGTTTCTAGTCTTTTAATTAGATAGCAAGTTTGGTTCTTTACCGCCACGTGTTTAATGCTTGTGAATGATTTAAGGTGATAGTTTTGTTCGCATGATCATCCTCTCAAGTGTAGATTTTCCAAATGAAGCTCCAGGAAGACATTGATGAAGAATTTTCCTTTGGTCACGGTCATGATTCTCAAATCACGGGTCGTGACATCTTGAGATTTTGGTCGATCACGTCCGTATCGCAGGCCGTGACGCATAATAGCCTTGACAACTCTTTGGTCACGATCATGATTACCAGATCACGGGCCGTGACATATGCGCAATCAAAATATTTATTCAGTCACGGCCGTTACTCTTCTGTCACGGGCCGTGACAGACCCCATGAACAGAGAAACCTTCGTTCACGGCCGTGACACTTTTGTCACGGTCCGTGACACTTCGCGAGATTTTGTATATAACGTGAATTGTGTTGTATCTAATCCTAGACGATTTCCATACCCCAAGGCTTTTGTCATGGGAATGGTCCGTTACTCTTCTGTCACGGGCCGTGACAGACCCCGTGAACAGAGAAACCTTCGTTCACGGCCGTGACACTTTTGTCATGGTCCGTGACACTTCGCGGGGTTTTGTATATAACGTGAATTGTGTTGTATCTAATCCTAGACGATTTCCATACACTTTTGTCATGCTTTGTTAGATTTCTATGAAATATTTTTCTCGATTAATGATTTATGAGTGAGTTATCATCTTGGACAAGAATAACTTATTTGCATGTCATTGGATCTTAGAAATTTATTTATTCTTTATGCATTGCATACCACATCTGGTGTCATCCTGGATAGGAGTGTTGGATGTGAGATATATAGATTTGGCATCATGGATAGAAATAATCCTTAGTCTAGATTTTACAAATTAATGCATTTCAAACCCTAATAAGACACTTGGCATCCTAGATAGGACCATTTATCTTTATTAGATTTGATTTAATAGATGCTTCCTGGATAGGACATCTAAATTCTAGTAAAATCTAATTCTCTTGAAAATGTCTAAAAACTGAATTTGATTTATTAAAACTCAGACTTCTTTCATTTTATTCATCCAAGCCCAGTGCCCAAGGCATCATAATTCTGACACTTAATTATTAAATTTTTACCATTGTTTACTTGTTATTTTCATAATCAATAATTTCTTCAAACCCAATGTACCCCTCTCATTAAAATATTGTGTTAGAAATGGGTAGAATAAATTTCTCATGGGATCGACACTCTATTCACTTTCTTTATTACTTGATACGATTAGTGCACTTGCTAGCGATTTTATCTGCATAATTAGCACGCATCAGCTAACTTTTTGTGGCTAAAGGCTTTTTTCTTGTAGTGGCATTCACCATAAAAATATATTGGAATAACTATTTGGAAATGCAGTGCTTGAGCAACATTAAAAATAAGTCGATGTTTGTCCTCAGCTTTACCATTTTGTTAAGGTGTGTGAACATAAGATATTTGATGTATAATACCATGTTGAAGGAAAATTATCATATGTCACTTGATAAAAGAATTAGATAACTGTCACTATGAATGACTTTTATAGACTTTTTAAATTGATTATGTATCAAATTTAAAATGCAACATTTTTTCTATATATATCATATTTGGTGCATAAAAGATAGACTCACACACATCGACATTTGTCAAAAAATATTGAACACCAGAATAGGATGTGTGCTAAGAGTACAGAAAATACCACTAGCAAGTGTACTAATCGTATCAAATAACAAAGATGTGAGTTGAATATCATTCCCATGAGAATTAATATTAATTGTTAATCTAATCTTGCAAACTAATAAGAAAGATAAGATGGATTTTGGATAAAAATTATTTTTGGAAAGAGAAAAAGAAAATAAAAGATTTTGATTACAACAAATACTAAATTATGATGAACAAAATAAGAATAAACCTGGCTTCATCACAAGATTAATTGAATTAGGATTTTATTTTAAGCCCCTAGATGAATCAGGATCTACTCAAATTATGATTTCCTTTTAAGATGGGTCAACTACCTTAACCTTAAGTGAAGTTAATTGTTTCTCTCAAAGATGACAATTTTATCTACTAAAATTAAGAAGAATTAATATATATCTCTTGAACTACCAAACATTCATCTCTTGGATAACAATTAATAGGCTACACATGAAAAGTATTCATCTTCAGGATACTACCAGGATATAACATGCAATGCTTCAACTTAAAGTTAAAATTCAATTCAAAAAGTCAAAGTGAAAAAAAATCATATGTTCCTGTCTAGGGTGCTAGTTAAATAAAAAATATTAATTAATCAACAAAAAGACATTAAACACAACATTCATGTTTAGAGAAAAATTAAATAAAAAAACTAAAATAAATCAAATCGAAGGTTCCACATTTTCCCTTACAACAAAATTACTCCATAAAATAAATAGAAAATACAACCGGAGTTCATCCTTAGAATTTGATATAGATGAAACAAATTGAACTTTGGACTAAGGACATTTTCTTTACGATCTTCTTCACAAAATTCTGCGCATAAATTGGGTTTATATAGAGGAGTCATAGGGTTTAAGATAAGTTCAAAACAAAGTTTGTTTCTAATTCTAATCCAACTAGGCTAGGATTTTGTCACACATGTGTGACACGGTTTGTGTCCTACTCGGACACGGTCTATTTTCCTTATCATGATTCTCCTTGCCGAGGTGAACATGGTCCATGTCTTTTCGGGACACAGTTCGTTTCACCCTTTTGGGTCTTTCAATCTTGCTTCATCTCGCTCTCTATTGTAACACGACCAACTTCCAAGTTGAATATAGTCATTGTTTTCATTGTTGTGTCTTTCTAAAAGTCCGGAGTTCCACCTGAAAACCAATTTGCCTTCTTAGTTATTAAAGGAGGCAAATATCAAAGTTTAAGAGGTGAATTATAGCTTGTGAGAATATTTTAAGTCATCTCATATACTTTAATCTTTTGCAAGTCATTCTCTAGAAAATTAAAAATACATGCAATCAATATAGATTACATAATTCACATACATACTTTTGGAAAATAAGGAACGTTGTCATCTATCAAAATCAATTGTTCATGATCAAGTCAAACAACTTATTTCATTTGATAGGAGCGAATTAAGAGATTTCCTATAAATGCGTGAGAAACTTAAAAAAAAATAGCGCATAAAACTTAGAAAGGCCCGACCAAAAGAAACTCAGAGATTATATCTCGCTACGATATCATTTGAAAAATTATTATAAGAAGAATAAAAGAAAACTCCGATAAAAATAATAAAATAAATTTAAATGACAAAGATGCACGTAATAGAATAAAATCACATAGCTAATACCCTTTTTGGTCTTTCAAACTAATTGAACACGATTCATATTATTTATCTTTTTAAAAGTCAGGAGTTACACTTGAGAACCAATTTGCTTTCAAAATTTAAGAGGTGAATTATAACTTGTGAGAATATTTTAGGTCATCCTACGATACTTTAATCTTTTGCATTCTATAAAAAGATTAAAAATACATGCAATCTATATAGAATTACATCACATAAATCCTTTTGGAAAATAAGAACGGTGCCATCTATCAAAATCAATTTATTCTTAATTTTCAATGTATTGTGCAGTAATCTTGACAAGTCAAATAACTTATTTCATTTGATAGGAGTGAATTAAAGGATATCCAATAAAATGCATGAGAAATTTAGAAAATAGCGGATAGAACTTAGAAAAGTCCGACCAAAAGAAATTCAGATATTGATATCATTTGAAAAATTATTATAAGAAAAATAAAAGAAAACTCCTATAAAAATAAAAAAAATTAAATGACAAAGATGTACATAATAGAATAAAATCTTATAGCTAACTACTAAGTCAAATATAAATTAGAAATATGAAAGATTAAATATAATTATATCAGAAAAATCTTTTTCGTCGTTCTATTATGTTCTAAGATTGAAATTTGAAATGAATAAATTCTGAAATCCAACATAAATGGATAAAGTTTACTCTCTCTTTTTTTTTTGTTAAGAGTTTACCTTTTCTGGTCGCTCAATTTTTTTTCTCTTTTATTGATATTAGACTCCTTGTTCACACACTGGTTATCTTCTTTTTTATAAAAAAAAACTTTTATTTTTTATTTGACCTAATTAAGGTTGACAAGATAGAAATCGAATTAACATGGACAGTGGCGGACCCACATAGATGGTGGAGTAGAGAGGGGCACAACCTCCTCCTTCAATTTTTCGATGTATTAAATATATATATATATATATATATATAGTTAAAGTCAATATATAAATAAAATATTAAGATAATAATAAAATTATATAGTAGATTAAATGGATAGATGGATTTAATTTAAATCGAGAGATCTAGAGTTCAAATTCTACTAATAGAATGTAGCTGCACCATCCGCTAAAATTTGTCTTTTTTTTAATGACTCGTGGACGATCTTCACTTAGACCTTTTCTTTCCACTCTTATACTCTTCATTTCCTTTGTGCTTGAACCTTATTTTTCTTTCAATGTGTGGATAGGTATTTATTATTTTGACCTTCTTCGATTTTTATTATTTTATTTTTATACATTTTGATCTTCTTATTTTTCTTCGTTCCTGAACGTGAAAGTAATATTATATAAAAATAATTAAAACTCATTAAAGAAAATGTACACCGGTCTAAATTGGCCACTATTTTCTCATATTTTTTTATATTAAAGAGCATAATGACGTGTCACTTTATTTGTCATTGTTGTGGGCGGAACTAAAATTGTAACCGGCCACGCGACCACGTGGATGGTATTCGCATACGCTTCCAAAAGGATTTATAAATTAATTCTTAGTTAATAAAACAGCCGCATCATCGCAGGCGACGACGGCGGTCGCAGGTGTTTCCGTCCTCGTTGAACCAGCGAGAAAAATAAAGGGAAGACGTAAGGGATAACTACGCGGCGATGGCTTGCGGCGGCGGAGCGATCCGGTGGCGGTGCGTTTGGCTGCTGGCTCTGAGCTGCGTTTGGCTGCTGGCGTCGCAAGGGGTGGCCGGCGTGTGGATGAACCTTCCGCCGTCGGGCACCAAGTGCGTCTCCGAGGAGATACAACCCAACGTTGTCGTTCTCGCCAACTACGCCGTCATCTACGAGGACTCCTCCCACGGCGTACCCACCATCGCCACCAAGGTATTGCAGCTGACTAGCTGAGTCCTTTAAAATCCCTCTTGATGCTTACCTTAATTAGATCAATTGTTTCTGCGATCGGTTGGTGGGACTGCAAATTTTGGTTTGGCGCTATCAAAATAGGTTCTTTTACGGTATTTGGAAACCGATAGTTGAAGTCTAGATGCCCTCTTGCGTTCTAACGACGTGCTTGCGTTTCTGGATCGTTGGGGTTGAGAAGTCTGGTTTAGCGCTATAAACGTTGGATCTTCATTGTTAGGGATCTGATTCTTAACATCTTTGACTGTGGTTGTAATTATATCAGTAATTTTGGGGTTTTGTGGACCTCAGTTTGAATATTTGTGGTTTCCCATTCATAATTTTGTGTTGGAAGTTCGACGACGATCCGTGTGATTTCTGAAGGGTTTTCCGTTTTCTGCAACCATTCACTGAGTAATGAGTCTAAACTTAATGTTATACTGCGAAGTGGTGGGATTTGAGATGTTCTAAATGTTTTGATAAACATCTGAATCAGGCTGATGCACACAGATGTGTTCTCTTTTTGCTTTTCTCTAGCATAAAAATAACTCATTGAGGATATTCGACTTATGTTAACAGCAAGGATTATATTAGAGCGTAAGACTGTCAGGAATATTAAGAGAGACCATTTTCTCAGTTGCTTTAAGAATTGTAATTGATCAGTAGTTTAACAATATTTACCTGAATCGAACTTTTTTTCACTTTTTCTTATGTGAATGAATTCTTTCACTTCTTGACGTGCAAAACCAGGGACATCGTAAAATTTGAGTAAGAAATGATTGAATTAAGTGATCTAGATCAGAGTTTACAATAATCATGTGCAAAGCTCATTAACCCACACATCTGTCCATGAACATAAATGCAGAAACCCTCTAAAAAGACGTGAATGCCAAAACTCATCATGGACATTATCCTTTTATGTGTTATCAAAGTAGTCAACTAAATAGATTCCTATAAACTTGAAATTTCCAATTATTGCAGTGGAGAGTGTTTGTATTCAATGCTTCAGTAAGTAAGATTTATCATTTCTAGATGTGCTTCACCCTATAGTCATTATTCACACCTTATGGTCCAGTATTTGTTAAATTTCTTTGGATTGTAGGTGCTTTTCCTGAATTTTTTAGGAAAAAATATCATTTAAGGTAAAGTAAACTTCATAGATATCTCCATTGCTTCGACTGTGGGTGCTTTTCTTCAATTTGTTAGGATTTAATGGTCTGATGATCATTAAGTTACTACAGAGATTACAGATGACTAGCCTTGTCTATTCATCCTTTTACTTTTCAACAAAAGGATATAAAGGTCTCCATTTATTGAAAATATTGTATATTAAAACATCTTCTATTGCTTGTTCTTGAGAGCTCTGCAGTGTTCATCTTTATTAAGAGCATCAGAAGGAGGCAAAGTTCATGACCGTGTAAAAATGGAATATTCTTGTTACTGAAAACTAGAGATAACAGAACTTCATTGCTGATTTTATGTTTATTGTGACTTAGATACCATATTTGTGGATGTTGCCTATCATTTAGAAGTTCATTTGCTCAACGTCTTTAACTAATATTTGATGCGTACTGCTAGCTCTCTTCATATTAGACTACATAAATTGGACTTTATTTTGTTCCCCCAAGTATGTATCTTTAAGATACTTCCAAAATCAGAGTGTGGAACTGTTTGCTAAAATGCCAAAACCTGTATTGAACGACATATGGAGGAATTTTTTTGTTTTGAAATCAATATGGAGGAATATTTAATTCATACAATTATTGTTCATGCCATTATATGATCTTCAGAATCATGTTCTAGAATTAATTATTATGGGTCTTTCATTTTATATCCTAGTATTGTTAAGCTTCACTTGTTTTATGCTCTAGCTACGATCTCTTTTGAACTTGCTATATCATGTCAGTATAATTAGATCAGAGGATGTAATGATTAGTCTGTAAAAGAAAATGAGACTTAATGATTGCGGCATCTGGCATCGTGCATTTTGCAGATCATGTGATCATGTAATGATCCCATACTTCCAAGTTTCTTTTTTGAAGGTAAGGTTAGAGTAACCATCCATTGGAATTTTATTGATTATAATAACACTTACATGAATGTCTCAAAATTTAGCCCCATATCCACTCTCTCACCATACTAGTTGTCACTGACATAGTATTCTCCACATAACATCTTTCTTCACAGAAAATACACCCGTTTCTTTGTGTCCAAATTGCCCAAAACAAGAAAAAAAAAACCAAAGAAAAACCACGTCGTAAACTTGCAATGGAAGGTATCATCCACCAGAACGGAAGGTTCTCCAAGTGCAAAGGATCGAGCATTGATCCATGCGAAGCCAGCTCTAGCCCACAATTCTTTGGCACCAAACACTCAAAAAACAGGTGGCTTACATCCTCCACTGCTGTAGCGCAGAAAACACAATTATTATTTACACCTTGCATCCACCGAAAAATATAATTGTGCATTTGAAGCCTACACCGTCTCAAGAGCCATGCAAAAACTTTTATCCGTATTGGGATGTTAGTTTCCATACCAATTCATACTTCCTAGTTTTGGCCCTGATCTGGCAAAGGATAAGGTTTTTTTACTTCAATTCGTAGTTTTGATATAAAAAGTAAACAAGTTCTTCTAGAACAGGGTTCATAATTCCTCATCTTCAACTACCCTCTAGAGCTCAACAGTGTGACAATTGACAAGTAAAATCTGGTATTCTTCATCACCAAGTCTTTGCAATAGTTTCCAGAGATTTAACTTGGATGTGCATTTTTGGCTTAGGATTTCCCTCTAAAAAAATGAGAACTTTAAGTATTTAGATTTACTTTTTGCCTTTAAGAAAAGACCAAAAGAAAATGTGAGCACAGATTGTCTGCAGAAGATAGTTTGCAATGATTCAACCTACTAGTTATTCAAAGCAATTGTTTAACATGGTATGTTCTTCAGAGAAACCTTGCAACATACTCAGAACCTAAATTCCTGACCCTCATGAATCTAGCAAACTCAAAAAGCAAAATGATTTGTTTTCATTAATCCCACCAAGTAGAAGCTGCATTGTCACCCAAGATTTCCTGATCAACAGATGCAATGAACAACATACATAGGCATAAACAGCAGAAAGCAGAAATAATTTGGAGTCCTGCAGAATAGTTATTTATGTGCTCAATTTTCCTTTCAAAAGGAGTTTGCTGGTTCATTTTATAATGTTTGTGGTTGGCTTAGCCTTATTACCTCGCCCTGTGCTTGGGCTGTCAGCTTATTAAGATTTAAGTTTGTAGTGGATGAAAAACAACTTCTCAGTTAACAAATGGGATGCTTCAGGGTAGCTTGTTTTGGTTTGAAAGGTCTCTTGCCTTGGGTATTACGATTCTGCTGGATCAAATCTTTCTGATCAACGTTTAGAGGATCTTCTCACATTAATGGAGCGACTTGAAGGCAAGTCTCCTGACCCATCCAAAAATGACTGCTGGACATGGTTCCCCGGAAAATTTTCAGTCAAGGAGGTTTTTAAAAATCTGATCAGGGATATCAGATTGGAGGATAATGATCTTAGAATTGATTGGATTGTAATATGATTTGGAAGTTGCAGATACCACAACGAATTAAAATATTCGTATGGCTGTTTAGACGAGGACGACTACCAACTAGATGTTATAGACAAAGATGGGTGCAAGGGGCCAAGATTCTGGAATTCTTTCAGACTAGGTGGACATCAAGAACATCAAGCTCGGGTCTATGTTCCAAGAAGGAAACGGGTGACACCATTTTCTTTTTTGTGGTCATTATGGCTCCAACGTAATGCATGCTTATTCAAAAATGAGAGAGTTTATGTGGAGAACATTGTAGCTGTTGCAGAAAGCTTGGCGGGAGAGTGGATTAATTGTTGAATTTTTTAACTAGCATGTACATGTAAAGGAATATCAGCTTAATAAAATGGATGGTTACTCTTGGTAACCATCCTTTTTCGTCTCAAAAAAATATATATATGTATAATAGCAAAGTAGTGGATATTTTTCCCTCAAAAAAGTAGTGGAGCTTTTCATTTCCCTCTAAAGGTGGTTTTAGAAGAAATGTTATGATTATCTCTTTTCTTGATATTGTATGTAATTGATAATCTGTAAGTTAATTTTGTACTTTCTTATTATTTTCTGTTCAGGTTTCATGTAACATAAAAGCAGACATTTGAGCCAGCCAACAATAAACATAATTATTCTCTTGGGCTGATGGGAAAAAAATGTTTTCCAGTATTCAGTAATTTCCATCATAAATAGTTTTCTACCACATTGTTCCCAAATTATCAAGTTGCATCCTGATATGCAACTCGAATGTAACCTCAGAAGGATTAATAGAATAAGATAGGGATGGTTGATATCCTATATCCTATGACGAGAGCTGAGAGATTGTAGGGATCGATGAAGCAATGTAACTTCTAGCAGTTGGTAATGCATTGTTGGACATGAATCTCTTGATTTCCCAAAAAATGAAAAGCAATTCTCCTTTTACTTCAAAGCATCTGAAATGATGGCATTCTTAGGTGAATATCATGAATATCTAAACTTGTATTACTGATTAGTTTTTTATGTAGCTTGTCCATTGTCAAGGCTCTTCTTAGCTAGTTACTTGGATATTATTAATCCCCCAACATGAATTCTTGGAGACACAGGAGTCTTGGAGACCACAGGAAAGAGAAACCAATTATTAAAATATTGGATGGCTCCTTTCTTTAGCCATTGGTCATGAAGAAGTAAACAATTTCATGTCCAAAAAATTTATGGGTTAGAGTACGAGCATGTACTGAAATGAGATGCATTCATATGAGACTGAACATTTTCTCTCCTTTTCTTTACTCTCTTACCTTTTGGAGCAATATTAATTATTTGGTCACCTTTAATCACTAGTATAGTCTTTTGTCCCATTTAATAATATGGTTATCTAACTCCTTAACTAGTAAACCTTGTTTGTTTTCACTTGACTGAAAATTGTTCACAGGTGACATCGCCCTATGGAAATACACTTTACCACAAGGAAGGTGTTACAACAGGCGAGTTTGCTTTCACCACTACTGAGGCTGGCAACTACCTTGCATGTTTCTGGATCGACAGTAGTGACAAAGGTGCTGGTACAAGTGTGAGCATCGACTGGAAAATAGGGATCAATGCAAAGGACTGGGATTCTGTTGCTAAAAAAGAGAAGATTGAGGTGAGTTTTGAATTAATGTCACCTTTGTGTATACCTCTTGATACATGTCAAGTTTTAACTAAATCCGCCTTTGTCTATACTTTACTATTTCACGTGTCATCTTCATATGATAATCAAGTTTGTTAAATGCAGGGTGTTGAACTTGAGTTGACAAAATTAGAAGCAGCTGTGAAAGCAATCCATGATAACTTGTTATATCTTAAATCCAGGTAAACAAACCCCAGCTAGAAGTCTTCTATGATTGCTATAAGCCAAAGTTTTAAACATCTGACGCCCACCTGAGAAAATTATTTTGGTTTGTACTCAGGGAAGCAGATATGAGGGAAGTCAGTGAGAGGACGAACTCAAGGGTTGCATGGTTTAGTATCATGTCTCTCGGTGTTTGCATTGTGGTGTCCATTTTGCAATTGTGGCATTTGAAGTCTTTCTTTCACAAGAAGAAACTAATTTGAATTATCTCCACATGATGTACTCTACTGTGTAATCTTAGTTTGAAACATGATATAAACAATTATGTCAACTGGTTTGAGACGAGCTATCTCTTGTTAGCAGAATATTGACAAATTTTATTTGAATGTCCAACAGCTTAAAAATATAACAAGAGGATATCAAAGGAGATAGTGGTAAATGAAAGTTTGATAATTATGTACTATCTTCTTTAATGTCCTAATTCCATCGGTTCTTTTTTCTGTTTAATTATTCTTTTTGAATTGCTAACATGTTAGTGCTAAATCAATTTTAGTCCATATTCAAACTGATAGGGTTTAGTCTAACTAAAAGCCTAACTTGAAAACAGACTTCTAGTTGACCACTTCAAGGGGGTTCAACTTTCAAAATAATTGCTCCAAATAAGTTATGAAAAGAAATATGAATTCTCATAGCATGTCTGAAGGATCCTTAATCATAGGGTAACTTGATACAAGTCTTAATCCAAGTAGAATCGGAAAAAATGTAACAATAATAAAAGTAGGTTGAGCGCATGAAGTTGATGTGCAAAAGACGGTTTTCGAACACATGATGGTCATTATGGGATTTTTGTTATGCTTTTTGAATTGACTAATGTCTCGTCCACCATAACTTGAATAAGGAAAGTATATGCTCATTTCTTTGATGATATTTTCATTTGTAGTTCATCTGTTTTCACTGTACTTCGCCATCATAAGTTATTTTGTCAAAGAATCTAAATATAGTTTTGATCAAGTGCAAGTAAAGTTCTTGATCATAATCTTAATCAAAGAAGATAATTAAAATAGGAGTCCTAATTAAGATGGGATCCTACGAATCTTGCCACCTTGAAACTAGCCTTGTCCTCAAAGCTGAACATCAACAAACTCAGGAAACCTTCATTTTAGAGATTCGTAGTGCTCTCATTTGGCATCACCGGCTAGCAAATGCATCCATTTGATCAACCATTAACAACATGGTCCTTGTGCTGAATAAAGCGATGTCTCAAAATAGTTTTAGACATTGCTATTTGAATATAAATTTGATCGATGGTGTTGCATTGAGACACCGTCTCCTAGTTTCTTCTTAAGACGAAAAATATGAAACACATCTTGAAGGCAAACCAATGCAATAGACTATGAGACCAATTCGCTCTACAGTGTTGTAAGGTCCATAAAATTGATGTAATAGTTTCATTGAAGCTTTGACAGTAACAAAAAGTTATTTATATGAATGTAGACATAAGTAAACCAAGTCTCCAATTGGAATTCTTGCTCAGTTCACCTTGTTGTTTTATATAAGATTGAGCGCTAAAATGTTATATTTTAATAACTTTAATACTTGATCTCGATGACTCAATTTCACATCCACAACATCAATAATAGTAACACCTAAAGAATATTGAGCAATAGTAAGTGGAAGATATCCATACATGGCTGCGAAAGGAGTCGGCTTTGTTGAAGGTTTTTTTTTTTTTTGGATACCCACTTGGGGCCTCCGGTATACAGGGCTATTAGCACCTGACTAATCCGGAGTCGAGGCTGAAGAGCAGGAAAGATATTCCTCTGGTCAAATTGACGACTCCGAGCCTCGTCCCTCAACCCGGGACACACCCCAGCTAACCGGGTGTGTCAACCAACTTGGTTGGCTTTGTTGAAGGTTGACAAGTGGTTGACAAGTGGTATTGTACCACCGTTTTGCTCGAGGAAGCCACTTTACCCAATGGTGAGAAACATCAAAGATAAGTTTCCAAATATATCAATTTACAACTCCAGTTTGTCCATCAAATTGTTTGAGGATGATAAGTTGTACTTGTATTTACTCGAATTTGTTATAAATGGAAAACTCCTTCCAAAACTTATTAATGAAATTATTGTCCCTTTCACTCACGATCGATCGAGGCTCACCCTGCAATGAAAAAATAATTTCAATAATATACTAGCAACTAGGAAAATCACTCGCGCTTCGCGCAATTAAAATTATAAGTTAATTTTAATAATAAAATAAATATTAACTATTTTTTATATTAATTATAAAAAGGATTTAACTTTAAAAATATTAAAATATGATGTTATTTTTACTTTAAATAAAAATATATTCTTTTAACAAATCTATTATTCTTTTAATATGATTACATATTTTAGATTATTACTAATCCTAACATCTATAAAGTTTACATAGCTTTCATGTACATATGATAGAAATTTAATTGAGTCTCACCTATTTAGAAGTGTTAAAAAA
>LTAE01006898.1:0-14232 GCA_001647135.1 Pontederia paniculata
TGAGTGATTCTGTAAGAGGTTGTCTCTTTGTCCTCGTGCAAGAAAGGAGAAGTTGTAAGGGAGCCTTCGCCCTTGAAGAAGGAGTTAGTGATCTCCGGAGATCTCTGTGCGAGAAGACCAGAGCGGGAACGTAGGCCAGGAGTTCGGCCGAACCTCGTCAACAAACATTGTGTTTGTGTGCTTGTTTGTTTTCTCTCTACTCTCTTCTCTCTGTTTGTTTATATTTGCATCTACAAGCTTCCGCTGATAACTCATCTAGGTTAAGTAAAAGAGAGTAAAATTTTAATACATCAATTCACCCCCCCCCCTCTTGGTGCCATCCAGATCCTACAAACCGAAGAAGAGAACTAACTTTTGATGTTCGCGATTATGTTCTACTAAAGGCCTCGCCACCAAGGGAGTTATGTGCTTTAGTGGAAAAAGAAAATTAAGCCCAAGATACATAGGACCATTCTAGATTTTGGAACGAGTCGACAAAGTTGCTTATAGGTTGTCGTTGCCGCACCGTACTCAAGGATACACAATGTGTTCCATGGATCAATGTTGAGGAAGTATCATTATGATGAGTCGCATGTGTTGGGAATTGAAGAACCAAACCTCAAAGAAGATTTATCCTATGAAGAGTATCCGACGGAGATATTGGAATATGAAGAGCGTCGCCTCCGCAACAAATTAGTACCAATGGTGAAAGTTGCATGGACACACCACAAAGGGCGAGAAGCAACTTGGGAAATCAAAGAGGAGATGCAAGAGCAATTCTCATATATATTTGGTAAGTCCTAAAACTTAAAAAAATTCGAGGACGAATTTTTATTTTAGGGTTATAATGTAATACCTTGCATGCATATCTACATATAACAATATAATTAGAAGTGGCCATAGTTAATGGCAGCCATCTATTGGATCTAACTTCCCTCAAACCCAAGACCAAAACCATATAAAAGCCCTCACCATAAATTTTCCTTCTCTCTCTTCCAATTTCTATCAAGAGCAACATTATTTCCTCATCCCCAAAATAACTAACAAAAATTGATCTCCTTGGTTCCATTAATTAGCAAGAAATTGAGAGGAGGAAGAAGAAGAACTACAGTTGGAGCAAAAAGAATAGTAAGGTGCAGCAGTTAGAAAACTTACAAGAAAGAGAAGAGGCAAAGTAGAGAGAAGAAAGAGAAACTAGGGCAAACTTTTGGGCAAAGAGGTATGTAAAAGGGGATCCATTCCTTTCCTATGTTTAATGTGATTAAATCTTGTTCTATGATGAGCAATGATGTGAGAAAAGGAAAAATAATTAAGGATTTAAGTAAGAACCCTTGTTTTGCCATGTTCATACTTAGGGTATAGGTTTAACACATTATGTTTAGATTCATGAATCAAAGATAAACTTGATTGGATGTTTGATGTTGTGAGATGTACTGATTTATGCTCAATTTTATGTTAAAAATGTTTTAGAACAATTAATATTTGAACCTAAGACAAAATAGGGACGATTGAACACTAAGTGGGATCCAAGAGAATTGAAATTCTGAACTTCGACGAAGAAACGATCGACCGGTATGAAGAACCGGACAATCAAAATCGAGAGAGGTCTCGAGAGTGGGTTCGACAAGATTTTCGGTCGATCGTTCTCAGTTTCGTCGATCAATTCTATGATTTGAGCTTTCGGCAAGATTTTCGGACGACCGGATTGAGTTTTGGCTGACGAGACCA
Source organism: Pontederia paniculata (assembly GCA_001647135.1). Lineage (NCBI taxonomy): Eukaryota > Viridiplantae > Streptophyta > Magnoliopsida > Commelinales > Pontederiaceae > Pontederia > Pontederia paniculata. The sequence continues at coordinate 1,708 of LTAE01006898.1, forward strand.
ATATTTTTTAGGACTTTCGGTCAACCAAAATTGAGTTTCGGATGACCGGACCGATATTTTTTAGGGTTTCCAATTTATCATAACGATCATCCGAAATCCAAATGGTTGACCATTTTAGGGTTTTTCAACACATACATGAATGGTGTTAATATTTTAAGTATGTCATACACTCTCATTGTTTTATATGACACTTAAAATGTTCAATTATCTTACAGTCAAGTATTATCACATGCTTCATTATTAGGGTGCAAGTAAGTACTTCGATGCAAAAATTATGTCAATGATTTATGTATTGTGTACACCTAGACATGATATGCATGCTTAGCCGTAATTAAGGCTTAAAAGATGAAACATGTGTGCTTGTGATGTTGCTTGATGTTTGTAATTAAAAGACGGATTGAGATAAGTCTAGTGCACATCAAAGAAGGAGGGCGAAAACACTTGACACCGGACCGGTATGAGTGGTCACTTCCTTGGATTAAATTTCTAAAAGCCTAAAGGAGCGGAAGGGGAAATGCAATGGCGCGTTCCTGGCCTGATCAATCGAACAAAGTTGGTGTGCATGACGACCCTCGATCAAATAAGATAACAAAAGGACATGTGGCCATATGGAACGCTTATGTGAAGTTGAAAGATTAACTTCAAAAGGGTCACATGATAAGAAGATGAAAGATAAAGGAAATAACATGAATAATGAAGTTAAGCCCAAATGGGGCTATGTGCATTGAAAGTCAATGCTAAATAAATGATTCATGTCTAAAGGAGCATTATATCGATAATGTTAAGTATCTTGTTCATTATAATGATAATGCCAAGTAAAACAAAGTAAGATGACTAAAATATGCATTATATTGATCGTGCATAGACAAGATAAGAAAGTAAGCAATATGAAAGATAGACTTAAAGTTAAGTCAAGGAGCATAATTGGCTAAGAAGTAAATATAAAGAAAAGATGAATGATCATATGTTTGATCATGAGTTTGGGTTAAGAACCCTATGTTATGCTCGATGTTATTTATGACACTAAAAGAATATGCAACATTAGCGACAGAAATAATTGCCGCAAATCCGTCGCTAAATTGTCGCTATAAACATCAGCGATGATTTAGCGACAAACTGACAACGCTATAAAGTTGTCGCAAAAACCAAGTCGCTATTAGCGACACAAAATCTATCGCTAAATTGTAGTTAAACCGTCGCCAATCTATCGTTAGCCCGTCATTATCTTAATTATTTTATTAAAAAGAAAATGAGAGTTCGTCTCTAAATCATCGCTAAAACATCGTTAATTTGTCGCTACATTATTTTATATATGTCGCTACATTGTCTTAAAATTGTCACTAATTATCGTGTTGAGTTGTCACTGAACTGTCGTTGTTTTGTCGCTAATTTGTCGCTAAGTATCGTAGAATATGAAAAACCGTATTGATATTCTGTCGCATAGGATGCTATGTTTATATTTAGAAAAATCCTCATATACAACATGGTATCACCATATCAAACATATATACTCATTCATGCACAAGACAATAAAGATGTCATATAAAAGTAATAAGTTTAAAGTAACACAACAGAGTACTCATCACAGAAAAGTAAGTCGACAACACATGTTTCAAAGTATCACAACATAAGTTTCTAATACTGTGTCAAACACAAAAGAATCTAATCATCAGACGGAGGAGTGCGAGGAGCAAATCGGCCACGAATCAAACTGTGGACCTCCAACAAAAGTGGCGTAAATCTCTCATCTACCACCTTCACCAAAATTTCCTTCATCTCAGCCATAGTCGCAGGGTTAGGTTCGGCGGCCGAACTACACAAAGGACCAGCGACAAAAGCAACACTCGCTTGTTGCAAACTCAATCTTCCTAACCCACGAAGTCGTCCCTCCTTAGTAAGTCCTGTAACTTCTTTCCATACCTCCTCGTCGACGTTGGAGATTGAGTATCCCCGTACTTCTTTCTACTTAAAAATGCAACTTCGATTAGGTCTCAATATACTACATAAATATGAATGAAACTTAATTAAATATGAGTTTAACATAATAAAATATGAACGAAACATGATTACAAATATTAAACATTATTCGATATTCACAAAACATGATTACAAATGAACTAATCATAATTAAATATAAAGAAACATAATTACATATGAAGGAAACATAATTATATATCCATTAAACATGATTAAATATGAACTAAAATAATTAGAGATGAACTAAACATAATTAAAAATTAATTACACATGTGAGGAGGGCGGCGCACCCTCCTCGAGAGTGAGGAGGGTCGTCGGCGCCGCTCTTCTTAGGTGTGAGAAGGGCCATTGGCTCCGCCCTCCTCACTACCGGGAGGAGGGCGGCGCACGCCCTCCTCTCAGGTGTGATGAGGGCGCCGCACCCTCCTCTCAGGTGTGACGAGGGCGCGCTCCACCCTCCTCACAGCAGTGAGGGGGGCGGAGGAGGAGGGTTTATCGGCAACGAGGCAGCGACACGGTGAGACGGCGAGCGGTGAGACCGGGAGACGGCGAGCACTCGATAGGGAAAAACCCGGACACGGAGAATATGAGAAAAAAATCAAGGTCGGAGAATTTTAGGGCACGGCAATTAGCGACGAAACATTTTGTTGCTTTCTAAATTTATTTTTTTAACACATAAATAAACAATAGCGACAAAGAGCTATTGTCCCCAATTCTATCGTTATTAACGACAACACACTTTCATCGTTAGCTCCGTCACTAACTCGTCGTAAATTGTTAGAAAAAATTAATTTGATCAACTTATTGTATCGCTAAGAAGTCGCTAATTTATCGCCATTAGCGACACAAATATCTATCGCTAACCTTTTATCGCTAAGACATTCTATTCTTGTAGTGTGAAGCTATATGCATGACCAGGGGCGAAGCCAGGATTATTTTGAGTGGGTTCACTATTATATAAAGATGAAATGTAGATATTTAAAAGAATTAAATGTGTTAAAATTTATAAAAGACAAAAAAATATTATAAGTAATTAAAGAATATATAACTACCTAGAACTAATTATTAAACTACATAATACATGATAATTATATAAATATATCAGTAAAATTGGTTAAACAATTAATTAAAATAAATATATGGAAACAAATAATGTATTAAAATATAAATGAAATTATGTTAAGAATGAATCAGTAATAACTAAAATAATATAGAAATTTTGTGGAAGTAGTAACTAAAATAATTAAAACAAAAATATAAAGAGAGTAATAAAATTTATTAAGTGATTGAACGATATGGATAATTGAATATAAGAGAAAAAGAGAGAAAAATGCAAAGTTATTAATAGTATAAAATTATTAACCACAAGATATTATATATTAATTTTATATATTCATATAACACATTATGAAAAAAATTAGATAAAACAAAAAAAGCATGCCCATTATATATGGGTGATGTAATAATTTCAAAATTATAAATAAAGACAAGTTTAGAAGATTTTGAAAATTTAAGATAATGCATTAGGAAAGAAAAATAAGAAAATAAAATTTATTATCTGTTCTAAGGAAAATAAAATTGGTTAAATATTTTAAAATTAAGTGATTGAACGATATGGATAATTGAATATAAGAGAAAAAGAGAGAAAAATGCAAAGTTATTAATAAAAAAAAAGCATGCCCATTATATATGGGTGATGTAATAATTTCAAAATTATAAATAAAGACAAGTTTAGAAGATTTTGAAAATTTAAGATAATGCATTAGGAAAGAAAAATAAGAAAATAAAATTTATTATCTGTTCTAAGGAAAATAAAATTGGTTAAATATTTTAAAAATGGACCATCCTGATATAAAATGCAAAAAGCAAAAGAAAAAAAAATCAAAACGAAATAAAAATATACTGAAAATAGAAGTTAATACCACTGGAACAACATTGGATTCGAACCCTGGCCGGTTAAAACTAACTAGTCTTGTTCTACCACTAGGACAACTAAACAAATCTGAAGAAGATAAACGCTATAGATATATATAGATGTCCCCCAGAATCCAGCACTTGCAGGCACCTGCCGCCGCCCATGTGCATGACATGTAGTTCTTTGCATATATGGGTGATATGTTTCACTCTTGCTTCGGCCTTTATATTAACGGGATGAATATCCCTGCTTCTGAATCTTGCAGATGAGAAGTATTTATGATGCTTTGATAAAGATGGTGCTGCTAATGATGGCTAATGCACATAGTTAAGTATGGGTTAAGTCTTAGAGTCATATTTATGTTATCTTTCTCTTTTCTATCATGTTGTAAAAATTATGTATCACCTTCGGGCAAGTTGATGTATGTTTCGTTAATGTCAAGTGACCTTTATGGACAAATTAAGTATGGTTAAAGTCATGTTGTTGGATTGTCTCTCTTTAATCAAGTTTGATGTTTTTCTCTATTTTGTACATATATCATGACTTTATTTGTCTTTCGCTAATTTTATCGTATGTCGATCTATTTTCTTTGTCTTGTTCCTAAGTCTTGTATGTTGACTATGTTTGTCAATGACCAAGTCAAATTTATTGTTCGGTAGTATTTTGGAGATCGTTCTGATGGCGAATATCTGATTCGTCCGCGTGACGAAGTGTATTTTTGGAGTGTTTTAGGAGAAAAGAAAGGTTCCGAGGAACACCTAAAAAAGCAAAAAAATATATATGAAACGATAGGTCACGGAGTAAAAAAATGAACAACGCACTTTAAGATATAAAAATGTGTACTTAGGTTCAACGTAAAATACTTATAAAAGAATGCTTTCTTGACAAAAAAAGTTGGATTGGACAAGTTTTGTTTTTTTTTAAGATCAAAAAGTGAAGACGAGGCAAAAATGTTAAAGAATATGAAATATAATATTTATCATGGAACTAAAATAAACAAAAAAAAAAGTCAAGAAGGCAAGAATACATATAATAGAGGAGAAAAACTGGGAACGTATTTTTTGCTCAAGAAAGTAAATTGCTGTAGCAAGAATGGAGTAATATGCCTTATTAAAAATATTAAAATATTATCTTTTTTATCGATTTAGAGTTTTAGAATTATTATAAAATAAATGAAAGTTTAGATCTCTTTATAAAATAAATGTTATATTTTTAAACTTTTATTACATATAACATTATTTTAAGAAAATTCAGCTTAATTGTTTTTTTGTTGAAATTGGTCCAGCGTGACTATGCAAGTGATCGCATATAAGAAGAGTAGGCCCGTCATGCTTAATGAATTTTTAATGATCAGAGTTTTCTGCACATAATTTGGAATAAAAAAAGAAATTAGACTAGAGAAAAAAAAAACTATAGGGACAGATATGTAAATCGAATAAGCTTAGATCAGTACGTCCATGACAGCGCCTTCCCTTTGCCGGCGAGGAAGGCTCCGATCCTCTTCGCCGCGAAGTGCATGCAATTCGACAGCGCCAGCCAGCACATGATGTCGTAGAAAAAATCGAAAGCCGGATCCGGCGGCGGAAAGGAGGATTCTTCCGACGAGGAATCCCACCAATCGCCGCCTCCGCCGCCGGGGGAGCCACCGCCAAAGGGACCGTCGTCGCCGGAGAAACCGTCGTCCCCTCCGCTGTCTTCATCATCGGGGTCCGCTCGGGACCTGTGGCGAGTGCGGCGGCGTGTGCGGCGCGCGAATGCGAGGGGGGCAGCGGAGATGCGGAAGGGAGCGGAGCGAACGGTGGTGGTGGTGGGAGGGGCAGCGGTGGCGGAGGCAGGGGCGGAGGCGGAGACGGAGAGGGCGGGTGAGCGGTGGCGGAGGAGGAGGAGCTTGCCGGAGACGCAGATGCCACGGGCCGTCGTCGTCAAAAGGGAGTCGGATGTGATCGCTGAGATATCCATCAATCGAAGGATCGCTTCTATGGTTGGTTTTTTAATATTGGAAATATTTTTGAGGAGATCTTTTCCTCTGCGGCTGCGTGACCCGAGGAAGAGAGATCAAGAGACCGCAGACTCGTGCATTTATTCGAGGGAGGGGATTTTTGTAGTTTTTTTCTCTATTATAGTTTGTGTAATTTTTTACTTACCTTACCTTATATCAATATACTTATACTATTGTGTGTCATTTTTTCAAAATATTGTATAATTTTGTTTTTACTTTTACTCCAACATCTACATTTTTTATTTTATTAGGATTGATTTTCTTATCTTGAAACAAATTAATAAATCTAATTGACTACCAACACTTATATAGGGAAATTTTCAATAATGAACAAAGAAATAGAAATTTTAATTTACTGATAGACATCCAATAAGAAATCATTAACTAATTATATACATTATTTATCTTCGTTTATCTTCTTATCCTCGTTCTATTTAAGTTTGTTTCATATTTAATTGAACCAATACTTTTAATTGTAGTCAAACTATTTTTAATTAATCTTATTTATTTTCATAATACATAAGACGTTTAAGTCTTGTATACAATAATCACGAATTAATATTTTAAAAAATATCTAACAGACAATTAAAATAAAAATTATGTGAATTATTTTTTCATTAATTTCAAAGCAAATACTTTTTAATTTACTTGGGTTTGGATTTTTGTAAATAATGATTATGTGTGTTTTTTGTATATTATATATATATATATATATATATATATATATATATTTATATATATGCTTTTTCAGTGAAAATCTTTCACAAAAATAATGATAGTTTAAATTTTAAATTTTCTTAAATCAGTTGGGTTAAGTCTTTTTTGTTAAATGGTTAAAACATATCTTATTTATTGTTTTCTTATAGGGAAATAATCAATATAGAAAATACTAATATATTATGATTTTAAGAAATCGAAGAGATAATTAACAATTAAAACTATATATTTGAATTAATTAAATTTAAGTGTTAAATTTTCTTAATTTATTTGAGTAGGACTCTTCCAGAATAGTTATTATGTGTTTGTTTATCAGTATACTTTTTAATCTAAAGATAAATTCAAGAATAATAATAAATCAAAATTCTAAATTTGTGTATCTTGAACGCTTTCACAATAGATATTATATATTGTTTATTTTCTCTTCTCTTAAAAAAAGTAATTTCGAAAATAATATGAAATTTGAATATTTAATATTATCTAGAAAACAATTAAAATATTAATTATTTGGATTAATTTCTTAACATTTTCTTCTGCCGAGTTTACTAAATATACTTGTACTCGTGTCAATAATTATTGTATGTTTAAATGTGTGTATATATAATTCAAAAAATAATAATAAATTTAAATTTTAAAATTAATTTATTCGTGTTGAGACTCATTTGAGATATTGTTATTTTTGTTTATTTTCTCTTTTAGTAAAAAAATTACAAAAAATAATGTATTAGAATTTTAAAAAATAATTGCTTGGACATGTAAAATATTTTAAATTTATTAATGGTGAGTTTTCTTGTTTCGAGATAAATAAATAAACTTACCTTACCTTATATAAATATACTTATACTATTGTGTGTCATTTTTTTAAAAATATTGTATAATTTAGTTTTACTCCAACATCTACATTTTGTTACTTTTTTAGGATTGATTTTCTTATCTTGAAACAAATTAAAAAATGATAGTTTAAATTTTAAATTTTCTTAAATCAGTTGAGTTAAGTCTTTTTGTTAAATGATTAAAACATATGTTGTTTATTTTTTTTCTTATAGGGAAACAATCAATAGAAGGACACCAACCCATGGAAACTTCAAACATCACCAATTGATTTAGGGGTCGGCCATGTTTGAATGGCATGAACCTTTTCATCCTTGACAGCAATGCCTATAGAACCAACAATATATCCCAACAAAAGTTGATTAGTCCTGAAAATGTATTTTTTTATGTTAAGAAATAGTTGTGCTGACGAAGGGCTTGCAACATAGCTCGCAGGTGTTCGAGGTGATCGTCCTTGGACATGCTTTACACCACGATATCATCAAAATATATGACAACACATTTGCTCAAAAAATATTTAAGAATAAGCATCATTAGGCTCATAAATGTGCTTGAGGCATTCGACAAGACGAATGGCATAACAAGCCATTCATAGAGGCCCTTTTTGGTCTTGAATGTTTTTTTCCACTCGTCTCCAACAACTATTCGAATATGATGGTAACCATTGCGAAGGTTCTAATTAGAGAATACTTGGGTGCCACTTAATTGGTCGAGCAAATCTACCAACCTAGGAATGGGAAACATGTACTTGATAGTAATGCAATTTATAGCATGGTTGTCTAAGCATATGCACCATGTTCTTTCTTTGGTAAAAGTAATGCTGGAACGAAATAAGGGCTCAACCTCTCGTGGATGAGGCTTTCAAAGAGCAGTTCCTCGACCTGTTCTTGAAGAATTTGATGCTCTCGGGACTCATACGATAGTGCGACAGATTGGGTAAACTAGCCTCGGGAATGAAATCGATTTGATGTTGTATGTCCCTATTCGTTGGAAGGCCTACAGGTAGTTCCTCTGGAGCAACATTGATGAATTCAAGCAGTAAATTTGTAATCTCCTCATCCTCCTCTAGGTTAGTTGTCGAGGAGCAATTGTGGAGTTGAGGGCACAACATTGACCAGCTTGCTTGACCAAGGACGAGAACTCCTTGTGATGCGCGAGAAGAAAAGTGGAAGGTCATAAATGTGGTTTGACTTCGTGGGACTCTAGAGGCATCAATTTGATTTGTTGCTCCTTATGCATAAAGGTATATACATCACTCTCTTCCAAATGAGTTGCTTGAACGTCGAATTGCCAGGGTCACCCAAGAATCAAATGGCAAGCGTCCATATCAAGGACATCACAGAGAAGTTCATCTTTATATCACCGCCCAATGGAAAATGGAACACGACATGTTTTCATAACCTGCAAACCATTGTCTTTATTGATCCACCCTACTCAATAAGGAGATAGGTGAGGACATGTTTGGAGCCCCAAGCGCTCAACCAAATTTGGGAGACAATATTCTCTGAGCTTCGCTATCAATAATAATCTCACATAATTTTCATTTGATGGTTTCGCGTGTGCAGAAGATGTTGTGGCATTGGGTCTCATTGCTTTACTTAGGAGAGAGAAGCAATCTTTGTACAACATAAGAGATTTGTTCTCCCTCGGTGTCAGCAAAGTCTCCTTCCAGGTGTTCTTTTTCTACCGATACTAATTTTGACTTTTCTCCCTCTGCATTCTCTCCATGGGTAAAGTTAATAGTGGCACGTTGCGAACACTCGTTAGATTGATGTCCTAGTTTTCAGTGATGGTAGCATACCAAAGGTGGCCATCATATGGGTTAGTTGCTCATGGTTGTGAGGGAATTGTATGTGTCTTTTCTTATGGAGCGCTAATAGCAAGAGTTTTGTCCTTAGGATTTGTAGTTCGTGTGGGATTCCTAGCAAGAATACCTGCTTGAGGCTCAAATGATCGGAATTGATTATGAGTTATTCGTTCCAATTTTTGCTTGGCCTTCTCTATTAAAGAAATTCCATCAGGTAGAGTGTGAAGGGAGTGCATTTCCACTCGATCACAAATTGCAATACATAATCTCCACAGGAATCTTGTGATTTGATGATTCTCATATTCAGGAAGATCTATGAGACATGATAAATGATAGAACTTAGTAGTATAATTGTGGATAGTGCAACTTCCTCGTCGACATTCTTGCCACTGCTGGTAAAGAAGTTTCTCATAGTTAGGTGGGAGGAACCGTTCTCAGTATAGTTGCTTCATGCATACCCAACTTTGGATGGTTTGGAGTTGTTGAGGCTGTCGATCTGCTTCATCATCGGTATCTTCAAATAGCAAGTTTTGTTGCTGACTATATCTTCTTTGAGGAATTCAACCACGCTCAGTTCTAATTTCCTCACCAGTTGTGCCATGCCTCGGATGAGTTGTTGCATGGATAGCTTCATCTCATTGACATCCTTGTGGAGTTCGTTGAACTTCCCCCTTGTTGGATATTCACTCATCCTCAACAATATTTGTGGCCTTAATACCACTTAATGTAGGACAGGATCGAACAACATTGTTGAGGGAATGATGACCAATGATCCGTAGCACCACAGGATCCATTGGCTCGTAGCACCACCGGATGGAAAGAAGAAACATAGTAAATGTACTATTATGCGAATAAGACTAGGAAAAGGTTGATCATATTATTCAAGGAGAGTTATTTATACCTCTCCAAAACTAACAAACAACCTACAGATCGATAGAAATGCTAAACTAACAACAATAAATCGAAACTAGTTTCTAAAAGATAAACATCAACCTAACTACTTTTAGTTGTCGATCAATTAACACAATATGGAGAATTAATCATCATGTTCCTCTTATGTAACAATCTTTCATTGTTTAACAAGACTACCTCATGCATCACTAACAAGTAAAGGTGTTAATAAAACACACTAAAATAAAAAGGCATACTATGGTAGTTCATAAGTAATAACTAATTAAGTAAGTTAGGTGCTTTACTTATTGTCAGTGATAACCCCAATTATCCCAAAAGAAAATATGCAATATCACAATTCATTATTCATGAATAATTAAGTCAAAAATTGAGAAAAAATGATGCTTGAGATCCAATCCTTTTGAAATATTGAATGAGGTTGGAACGAAGTGTTGGATGCTTCAAGTTTTTTAATGCTTTAACGATCACCTGCTCTGGTGCAATGTTGTGCAAGGCATGACAATAATTTTTTGATGTCCAGGATAATGACAAAACAGTAAACAACAAGAACTTAAAGAGAAAAAAGAATGAGGGATGGAAAGAGATTTTATGGATGAGTGACAGGAAAATAATTGACTGTCAAAGATTTGAGAGCCGCTCCAATAGTTTGAACTCAATGGACTCAAGATCTCTCAAGCAAGCTCGTTTAACTCTAGAGTTTAGGTAGAATCAATCTTTTGGCTCACATAATTGTATCATAAAATTGAGAGTTTATGTATTGAATAAATATTGATATAAAAATTGTATCATAGAATTTGAGAGTTTATGTATTGAATAAATATTGATATAAAATATGTAATCTAGTATCAAGAAATAAATCTCTTTATTAGCACCCAAAAATGTAAAAGCATCATTATTTGAACTCATTTACTACTTTTGGTAAAACTCTAGGATAAATAGTAAAACAACTTTATGATATAAAATGAGAAGTTGTATAGACTCATGTAAATTAATATAGTCGTACAGATTCTATGACGAATTTAAAGGTTCATGGCATACAATGTTTGTGCTAAACTCTTTGACTTGAGAATTTAACAAGTCATATACCCTCTCATGGAAAGACGAATATGACATTGTTATTTGCCTCTTTTAAGAAGTTTTTATTCTTAACCATAAGCCGTATTTTTGGAGCAGGATCCACAACGATTTCACCTCTTAAACTATACATTTAGAACTAGTCCAACAAATTTAAAGATCCAACTCAAGAGTCCGAGTTAACGATAATATTCTATCCCAAGTTGAACTGGTGCATTTTCTTGCTATGAACTCATAAATTTGGACAAGTTTTTTCGAGGCATTACTAGTTCATGTGCGAGTTGGACTAGCTTGCATTCATAGAAATGATATTTTGATCGGTAATAGAATATGCATGTTATGTATTAGTTTCTGTATCTTTGGATTTGTCTCTTGCAAATCTTTTTCAAGTTGTTTTTTCATGTTGCCCAAAAAGATCTATTTTATATTTTCTTTGTATCTTAAAAGAAACACGATACACATTTTCAAACATTTCACAGAAGACTCCTCTAGTTTGTTATGGATTATTGTCGGAATTCACTACTAGACATGGATAATATATCTCTTGTCATATATCATTTTGGGAAATTTAGCCCTGAATATAGTTCTGGTTAACATGTGACCTTGCAAAGAAAGGTTATTTCCTCCAACATATATGTTAGCGAGAGAAGGGCAAAGAGTGGGGAACATTGACGGAGACTTCGTCTTGCTGGCGCCATGAACGATCATCGATGGGAGATTCCCTCTCATCGGCGGCACCAAAAAATGTTATAGGGTGTCTCACGCTAGGTGGCACAATATAAAGAAAGGAGAATGGAAGATGGTGGGATGCCAACACAACACGCATCACCAATAAGTAAGAAGGAAAGTTAAATGCTACATATGTTGGAGTTTGGGGCACATCCAAAAGGATTATAGAGATCCCATCAAATGCATGGAGTGCTGATACGAACCTCGTTAGGGAACCTGTTCTAACGAACCACAATCAAGCGGAAGTGGAAAACAAGAAGGAATCACACGAAAACACGAATCAAGAAATGGAAATATCGACCAATATGTGAACCTGTGCATAAGAATCAATATCAAACTGATGGAATTTAAATGAATTGCAAAATAAGATATTACCTGCAATCCAAGTCGAAGTTCATGAAGAACAAAGAAGATATCCTCTCCTAGGGAATCATAATTCAAGATGACAAAACATTGTATATATCATCAGGAGTCAGCCCTCTTATTTATAAGAGTACGCTAGACCCTTATGCAAGAAACTAAAAACCAAATAAAACTTAATGGGCTAAAGGCCCAAGTAGACTA
>LTAE01006899.1:0-24091 GCA_001647135.1 Pontederia paniculata
GCGCGGCGGATCTTGCCGGCGAGGGGGTAGAAGCGCTGGAGGGCGAAGGAGAGGGAGGACCTGAGCTCGGGCAGGACGACGTCGAGGAAGTGGGAAGTGGAGGAGGGGAGATGGTAGAAGTAGACGCGCTCGACGGGGGGCGCCTTCAGGAACACGACGTCGAAGAAGGTGAGAGGGAGCGAGGCCTCGCGGGGTGTCGAGTTCGGCGGCGGCGACACGCGAGACGTCTCGAGGACTCGGCTGCACAGAGCAGGAGATGAGGCCGCCATGGGAGCAAGGACAGGCGCCGATGTATGAACTATGAAAAGACGCATGTCATTATAATTTTGTTGGCAGCCAAATGAACGCCTTCCGACGTGGACATGGTCGGTATGGTCGGGCCCACTCTTATGATTCCCCACTTCATGAGAATATTAAGGGCATGTTTAAAAATTTTGTAATTTTTTTAATATTTTAAAAAATTATAATAAGACACTTATAATAGTTCTTCTTGACATAAAAATATTCTAAAATTTTTAAATATGTTATAATTACAAAAAAATAAAATATAAAAAGAAGAAAAAAATACGAAGATAAGAGTAGATATTATTTTACGATATTTTTCACGTTGTATTTTTCATTCGATGGTAAACACTTATTTATAAAAGAATTCTTCAACAAAAAATATTAGGACATAGTAATTAAATACTTCAAAATTATTAGACATCTCATATTTAATAAAAAGTAAAGAGATGAAAAAATATTCATCATTATAGCAATCCAATTTGGGATAGAGTGGTAAATTTGTTTGTCTTATTTAAGAAGATCTCGAGTTCAAAATTTTTGAATAAAATAATTATTATGGATTTAGAGTAACTTAAAATAATAATGAAAAGTTTAAGAATTTAAAGAAAATGTAAATTTGTAGTTGAAAGTAAGATTAAAAAGTGTAGTATGCTACCCTCACTCTAGTCTATGAAATGTGAGTGAATCTTTAAACCCTAACATCATATTGTTCAACGGCCTATGTTGTGCAACAATCATATACATGTTAATTGAATTTTTTTAGATAATTATATTAATATGTTAGAGTTTAAGTTATAGGAGTAGAAATAATATTTACTAATTAATAAAAGATTATCGATTTTTTTATGAAAATTGACGATAGGACTCTATTATCAAAGCGAAATAAGTTAGAGTGATATTTTTTCTGCTATCTAGCTTCTACTTTTTTAAAAAAAAAAATTATCTACTTTTTCAAAAAAAATATTAGGACGTAGTGATTAAATATTTCAAAATTACTAGACATCTCGTATTTAATAAAAAGTAAAGAGATGGAAAAATATTCATCATTATAGCAATCCAATTTGGGATAGTGGTAAATTTTTATCTTATTTAAGATCTTTAGTTCAAATTTTTTGAATAAAAATAATTATTATGAGTTTAGAGTAACTTAAAATAATAATAAAAACTTAAAAAATTAAAAACTGTAAATTTGTAGTTGAAAGTAAGATAAAAAGATTATAGTGTGCTACCCTCACTCTAGTCTATGAAATTAGAGTGAATCATTAAACCCTAACATCATATAGTCCAACGGCCTATGTTGTGCAACAATCATATACATGTTAATTGAATCTTTTTTAGATAATTATATTAATATGTTAGAGTTTAAGTTATAGGAGTAGAAATAATATTTACTAATTAATAAAAGATTATCGATTTTTTTATGAAAATTGACGATAGGACTCTATTATCAAAGCGAAATAAGTTAGAGTGATATTTTTTCTGCTATCTAGCTTCTACTTTTTTAAAAAAAAAAATTATCTACTTTTTCAAAAAAAATATTAGGACGTAGTGATTAAATATTTCAAAATTACTAGACATCTCGTATTTAATAAAAAGTAAAGAGATGGAAAAATATTCATCATTATAGCAATCCAATTTGGGATAGTGGTAAATTTTTATCTTATTTAAGATCTTTAGTTCAAATTTTTTGAATAAAAATAATTATTATGAGTTTAGAGTAACTTAAAATAATAATAAAAACTTAAAAAATTAAAAACTGTAAATTTGTAGTTGAAAGTAAGATAAAAAGATTATAGTGTGCTACCCTCACTCTAGTCTATGAAATTAGAGTGAATCATTAAACCCTAACATCATATAGTCCAACGGCCTATGTTGTGCAACAATCATATACATGTTAATTGAATCTTTTTTAGATAATTATATTAATATGTTAGAGTTTAAGTTATAGGAGTAAAAATAATATTTACTAATTAATAAAAAGATTATCGATTTTTTTTTATGAAAATTGACGATAGGATTCTATTATCAAAGCGAAATAAGTTAGAGTGATTTTTTTCTGCTATCTAGCTTCTACTTTTTTTAAAAAAAAGTTATCTACTTTGTCGACCCACTAGTTTGACAGCTGATCTATTTTGAACAAACAACTCGGTCTAATTTGACCAACGAATCAATACCCGAAGGGGCATTGTGCAATGTTTTCAAAATTAGGCCACTATCAAATCCATGCCACAATAATTTAAAATTTTAACACTTAAATTGTTTTTTTCCCAATAAAAATAACAAAAAGTAATTAGTATTTTTATATATTTTAGTATATGACTTGAAGTTTTGAAAGAAAAAATATCTTCAAAATATGAAAGATGGTGAACTTCTTCTTATTGAAAATAAGTTCCTGAGAAAAACAGAAATCTTTCAGAATTCCTATCGTAAAAGAAAAATGAATTTATATATATTTTGAAAAGAGTAATTCATTCTTTCAAAATTGAGCTTTGTTTTTTTGTTAACAAAACATTATTGTCCATCAGATTTGGGTTATTAAGTATTAGAAAGTGATGAAATGAAAAAAAAATACTCTCATCCTGAATTGTATAAGAATAAATTAGTTTGACTTAACTTTTTAAATTTATAAACATGAACATGAGCAATTTATTTTGATAAAATAGATAAATATTTATCACCAAAATAATTATGGATGATCATGTGTCCAATTTGAAGCAATCAACACGGTTGATTGGATTCAATTTAATCATTTTTTTTTAAATCAAGTCAGGATTGAATCAGTTGTTATGAGATTGAATGATTTATAATTTGATAATACAAAAATATGATCCGAATTACTCAAACTATAATATTAGCAAAATAAAAATAGTTAATACTAAAATTACTTTAATATCATTTTTAATATTTCATTATTTTATTTTAATTATTATACTTATTTTGTTTTAAATCTATTATTATTTAACAATAATTTAAATATAAAAAAAACTCATCTCAAAAGAGTCTGATCCGTGATTCGAACCAATTCCGGTCAGGTTCCAAATTTTCTTTTATGACTTAAGTCAATTTGATATCATTATTTTTTATCGGCAGATCTTTTTCTCAATTCCGATCCAATTGACCTACCGTAATGCCATTAAAAATAATGATAATGCATGGATAGTATATCATACATAAACATACAGTTGTTTGAGGTAACATAATGAATACTACACCTAAACTTATTTTTATAAAATGTTTCAAACTTTCCTGTGTTCCTATGTTGATCCCCTATTTTTTTTATTAATTTCTCTTACATCCTAGGAAATATATTGGAAATTTATTTTTCCATGTAACTCTAAATTAAACAAACTGTCACGCCTCTTTGATTTGTTTTATTTTCTAAGTGTAAAGGACACATTTAATTTCTTTTTCCATAATACTATTATCGTCAAAAGTTTTATGTCACTAATATACAAACAATTTAAGTAGACAATTGATATCAAAATTTATTGGTATAAATATTTCCTTTCTGCGAGTAACAAGAAAACAAAGACATATACTTTTAAGAATCGCATTGGTTCTTGGATTGAACCCAAATGTTTGGATTGTTGCACGATGATATGTAGAGATGTTTTTTTTACAAGGGGTGCTATGTAGAGCCTAACAGTTGCAGTGGAACCTGCTCTCATGTGCATTTTTCTGAAGTTAATGTAAATTGATGGTCGTGATGTGTGCTCTCCTCTTGATAAGTGCATATTTTATGCTTAATGCATAATGCGATTAATTAAATATTTTTATTAACATGAACAAATATAATGCACATAATTAAATTTTCAAGTTTCTCTTTTTTTTTAACGATGAGCAAATGAGAGTTTTATTGATGTCTAAAATTATTAGTATCTGATTAATTCGATATTTAAACGAGTACGATGAAAGTATATTCTGATCAAAATGAAGCTTCTAAAATTTAAACTCAATGTTAGTAATCTCTTTTTTTTTTAAAATATAATTTTGTTAATTAGTTGTACCAACTAACCTTAATTATTTTCAAATATATCTTTCAACGGATGTTTGAACATGTGCGTCTTTCGAGGTCACTCTAGTCCTTGCATATGTGTTTTTCAAGATCATTTCTATCCAATCCTAGGAGGATCAAAGCCATGTTGGTACGTTCGGAATTAGCAAAAAAATCAATGTTGGAGTGAGACGAGGAATCCTTCCAAAATTAAAAGTAAAAATTAGGAGAATCAAAATATATAAAAATAAATTATAAAAAAATTAAAAAATAATAAATTTTGAACTCTAGATATTAAAATATTAGTTAAAATTATTTATCCACTAAATTATTAAATAATATATTATTTTATTAATATTTATTTTATTTATTAATTATAATTACTAGTATATACGTATATATATATTTTATATATCTAAAAATTGAGGGGGCCGAAGCTCCCCTCACCCTTACCCCTACCCCCACCCCCATATATTATACGTGAATTCGGCCCTGACTCATATTGAGAGGAGTTTTAGAGATTCTGTGGTACTATAATGATAATAATTATATATACGAGAGTTAATCTGTTTCGTTATTTTTATTAAATTGTTAATTCAGATTTTAGATAAATTGAAATACTTTATAATTTATTTTTAATATTATAAAATCATTTTGTAATTTTTGCATGACTTTTTATATTTTTCGTAGAAAAATCTTTTATGTAAATTCGACTCTTTTACTTAATATTATTTTATGTAGCTTCACTTATTTAATCCATACATAAAAAATTCTCAATAAAACAAAGAGGGCAGTCGGGCGCAAGGCTTCGTCGGTAGGAACAAGTCCGCGAAGAAAGAGAAGAGCATTTATGAATTGTTCATTTTGTCGAGCAATAGCGTTAAAAGAAGTACCATTTCAAAGGAAAAGTGAATCTTAGTTATGCATGAGACCCCACGGAGATCACATTGGACTCCTCACTAGCACTTGCTTCGTAGATTTTGTGACTAATGAGTAGGATTCAATTTGCATCCCTGAAAAAAAATGGCCTTTAATACTATTTCCAAAATTTTAATATCACTCCATTTTTTATTATAAACAACTTTACAAAAAAGATTAATAATTTTAAAAAGGATGCTCTCAATGCCACTTCTAAAAATTTAATGCAAACCATTTTACTTTTTTACCTTTATTTTTTATACTAAAAGTTAGTTATTAACACTTTCCAATAAAGTAACCTTCATTAATATTTTATTAGTATTTCCATACCAATTATGTCTATCGGTATTTCCAACCAATGAATAATCTGTACAAATATTTTCTATTGTGAAAAGTGTTATTTTTTTCATTATTACTTATTTCATTCCTTACAGCTTATTTATCATATATATATATATATATATATATATATATACATACATACAATAAGCTGTAAGAAAATAATAATAATAATAATAAAAATAATATTTAGAATATAAAAATGAGTCATTATTAGTTAACATGTCAATCTTTTTTTGGAACCTGTTAATTTTTTTCATGGGAATATTAACAAGGTTGTTTATAGCATAAGAGTAAAATAGAAAGAATAAAGCAGCATTAAGATTTTGGGAGTGTCGTTAAGGCCACTAAAAAGATATGCTTCTTACGATCATTAAATCCTTTTTTAATAATATCTAAATTTGAAAAGATGAAATAATGGAATTATGAAAAAAAACAAAAAAAATATGACTATTAATTCATCTTATAGTATTTTTTTTTCTATTGCCATCGTGATTTTTAAAGCTTTCTTTGATTAATTTGTGTCATCCTAAATCACATATCTAACTAATACGGTGATAGTCTCAACGAAAATATTTTATATTTAAAAATACTCAAATTCGAGATGTTGTTAGATCAATTATCACTCCATTCACAACTCCCATTGATTCAATTATAATATTTTTTTCTAATTATCCATCATTTTTAATTATCAAAATTTGTTCCATGATCATATAAACTCAAATTTGTTCCGTGATCATATAAACTCACTTTTTAGTTAAAATGATAACTATGTCTACTAACTAATTTAATAGTGACGACAAAATTGCGTCCAAAATTAAACTTGTTTGATCTTCTTTCACTGTATTAAGCTAATACTAATAAGTAATGCATTAGAAAAAAAATAATGGACTACATATGTACATAGAATATAATTTATTACATTGAATTTTTCTAAAAAATAACTAACTTATATTATTTCAAATATGAAAGTAAATAAATTATGAAAAAAAGAGAAAAAAAATGTTTTTTTTTTCATTTTAAGAATTGAAATTCATTTTCTTAAAATTTAACCTATATTAGGAATTTTTTTTTGTTGGACCAATATATTTTATTAGTCATTAAAAAACATTTTCTATCATCCAAACCCTTATTTTCTTTTCTCTTTTCCACAATATTCAACTTTCATATATTTTTATTATAGGCCCCCAAGAAAGAAAAGCACAACTAACTTTGCATCTTTCACCTTAAAATTAAATTAAAACATACATCAATTCACCTGCTCACAGAAGTCAGAAATTTCAAGGAGAAGAAGAGCCGTTGGCCGTTGACCGACAGGTAATGGAACACATCCCCATCCACTCAACGCAGTTCCATATCTCTTGCCCTCCTCCATCAGCCATGTCTGTGTTCCACTTCTCCCCTCATGGAGTCCTCTGTTAGCGTCCTCTTCCTCCCCCATTCTCCATTGCATGCACCTTCCACTTCTTCCTCTTCTTCTTCTTCCAGTACTCCCTCTCCTACACGACCTCCTCAGCAGCAGCAGCAGCAGCAGCAAGAACAGAGCCGCGTGTATCGCATCAGCGTCGGGATCACTGATGCAGCAACAGCCGAAGTGAGAGACGAGGCCTGGTCCTGCCTGGTCACTCTCGCCACCTTCTGGTTCTTCGGTATCTCCTCTTTCATGTCACCTGCAGTCTGCACCTTGCTATGCTTCCTCTGACTTCTGTTCACTCACGGCATGTTCTGAACCGTGCAGCTTCCACGATACTGGTCATGGGCGTCTACGCCTCCTTCGACCTCGTCTTGGGCCCGAACTGCTCCCAGCTCCTGCAGGCGAACTCCTTCTTCGTGCAAGATATAACGGTGTGTCTTGTGTGAGACAGCTCTTTAGCTCTCTGTTTGCTGGCGCCTGTGTCGCTCACTCTGTTCGGTTCGGGTGCATGCTTCTGTGCAGGTGAAAAGTGACCAGTACTCGAAGCAAGGGCCGATGGTTTACGAGTTTGATTACGTTCCGCCGCTCGATGCGCAGACGACGTGGTCAGAGTTCCGCAATGCATCCGTTCCTGCCGATTTCCACGAGGTTCAATTTGCCTTCAAAATTTTGCCAATGCTTTGAAGGCCCTGCGAGCAGTGTAACACTATGCTTTGCATGATTTGAAATGGTGCAGGAATGGGTGTACTATCTGAACCAGGGAGCGAGAGTTAACATTTCTTACAGTCTGAAATCGCCAGGACAATACCCACTCATTCTTGTTATTACCGAAGGTAAGAAAAAGATTTTAATGCAGGGTGTGATCTGAAACAATATATTTGAACTTTCAGAAGCTATTTTTCCAGTTCTTCAAATTCATTTTGTAACATGTTTTGATTTCGTTTGAAACACAGAAGAAAATATATTGTTTTTCAGACATTAATCCTATCACACTTTGAATTGCCTGTAATGAAATATGTTGGGAAGCTTTAGAATGATGCAACAATGCATCATAAATATTTGATTGTGATCTTTTGTTGCAGGTAAAGATAACCTCGTTCAGTGGATTGAGAAACCATCAAATCCGAATGTAGCAATGTCATGGACCCTCATACATGGTGACTGTTATTTGGATCATCTGGTTTCTCATCTTTCTTGGCACTTTTATCTGACAACTTGAACTTTCAGGTACTGGCATGATTGAACAGGTTATTGACAGGCCTTCTGCTTACTACATTGCTGTGGGTAACTTAAATCAACTGGAGATTGAGGTACATTGAGGAGTTTTACTTTTCTGTATTTCTAATTTTCTTTTCTTTTTGTATAATTATTGATATCAGTTCATGTTATTGGCCTTAGTTCTAAAATAAAATTTTCTTCTGGCAGGTCCAATTAAATTTCAGTTTTCTGAATGTATTGTACAATACAACTGGGGCCTATAGCAAATGCTTGCTGGATCACAAACCATGTGTCCTGGATTTATCCTTATATACGGCCAATTTTGCTGTCCTGACAACACCTCCTCAAACATCAGTAAAATCTTAACTTCATGGCATATTACACCCCATCCTGCTTATATAATTCTCCCACAATTCTGATGCATCTTTTTTTTTTCCTTGATTCAGACAGAAGCAAGTGATGAATGGCATATTAAGGTGTCATATGGACCAAGATGGGCAACTTATTTTATTGGATCAGGTAAACCAAATTACTGAGTGCTTATCCTCTTAATGATTTCTGTACCCTGTAAAGTAACCTATTAAACTATGTGGTTACTTTTTTTCCTGTTTGTTTACAGGTCTTATGACTCTTCTAGTTCTGTTTGCCTTCAAAGTATTTACATACCAACAGCCAAACTCTGGAGATGGCGCCACCAGACAGCATGAAGAGGCCATAAATGAGAGGAGTCCTCTCATCTCCAACAAAGATGATGAGAACATGAGCTTGGGTTCATCTTACGAGTCTGTCTCCAATGGCGAGGAGGAGGTCGAGGAAGCGGAAGCTTTGAAGATGCTTGAACATGGAGAAGAAGCAGACGACTCCCAACACCTCTGCACCATCTGCTGTGATGCAAAAAGGGACAGCTTCTTCCTTCCGTGTGGGCACTGTGCAGTGTGTTATTCATGTGGTAGTAGGTAAAAGATTGTTGCAGAGAGCTCCATTCAAATGGTCATGTCTTTAGGTGAAGCTAGCAAGCATCTATGCTAAATCTTAATGCATATTTACTTCATGCATACAGGTTACTGGATGAAGCTGGAGTTTGTCCCATTTGCAGGAGAAGGATGAAGAAAGTGAGGAAAATTTTCACAGTTTGAGGCTTATGATATAATTCTGTTGCCACATATTAAACAGACAGCCAGAAATGTGGGATTTAAGCAGGTATGAGCAGATAAATAGTTCTACATGGTGGATGAGAGATTAGCAAAGAATATAATGAACTGGGTATGTAACATTTACTCTGTGCTAGCAAACTTCTGATGCATGGTGATTAGTTTCAGGGTAGATGTCATATTATAAATCTCACATGACTTGGAGGGATCATATGTTTTTCCTCCAATGATCTATGTAACATGAATATTGAATGATATCATATTTATAAGTAAATGCACAATAATACTTGTTCCATTAAAGTGCAAGTTCAAGCTCTTATTATCCAGGGATAGAAACAAATTAAGAATATTTTTTTCAAAGGGATTGGAATGAAAAGATGTAAATACTCAACATTTGGAAAAGAAAGTTAACTCGGATTTAAAGACTCAATATGCTTTCTACTTTGGTAAGGTTAACTGGACTAATTGAGAGGAACTTAGTTTTTCCACCAAGGTAGTCTTTTTATGGATATATAGATGATATTATTTGGTGACAAGTAAAACGATATCACTCAGCATCTATCGATCTTGGTGTTGTTACTTTGTAACCTTTGTGAACTTCGCAACACAGTTGTCGATGGGCCGAGGATGAGGCAGAAATTTAACTGGAGCCTGAGGATTTTTCCTTGTGAGCCTGCAAATGAACATATAATGTGTCAGAAAGGTATTGCAGAAGAAGCAACCATTATATTGTCATTTGTCCCAAGATGTTTTTAACATTCTTGCAAAATCCATTTCCTTGAACACAAGAACAAATGCATAATTTAATAACACAATGCAAAATGTCATTGAAGTAACTTGGTAAATTTACGAATACTATGCAGTAAACAGAATAAAACAAATCTATAATGTTAAGCGGAAGTAAAAGAACTTACTGGTAATCAAGGAGAAAATGATGCAGGAAGACAGAAACCTCCAGCTTGGCTAAATCATTTCCAGGGCATAAACGGCTTCCTGCTCCAAAGACCAGAAAAGTTCCCGGTTTCGGTGTGTAATTCTGGAACAACCAAAGCATATAATCAAGTCCAAATATGTTTTCATACTTGTTATTTGTGGACAAATAAAAACAAAACTATATAATTAGACAAATCAAACAAAGCCTGAGCTCTAACTTACATCCCATCGAGACGGATCAAATGTTTTCGGGTTGGCGTAAACTTGAGGATCCATGTGAACGGTTCTGTACCACAACATAATTTTCCAATCTTTGGGTACCATGTAGCCTGTGAAATGAATATGCAGTATTAAACGCAAAACTCCCTGAGTTATTACAGCTTGGCTAATTTGATCTAGTAATCAGAGTATATTATTTCATACTAACCATTCACGTATGTATCTTTGTTTGCTCGGCGGAACGATACAAATGAAATGTTGACTCGACGTAATGTCTCATCAATAACCTTCAAACAGAATAGTTATGTTGTCACTTAAAGAATTCATAACAAAAAGTTCACTGAAAAGATATTTCATTTGAGAAAATATTGTACCTGTGAAAGATATTTCATCTGTCTGATTTCCTTCAATGTTAGTCCCTTTTGTGTAGGCGGTAGGTTTCTTCTTATTTCTTCTTGCTCTGCCTGAGAAGATCTTGACATGTCAGTTCATATGTTGCCCATTCTAAAGACTTTAAATATGGAATCAGTATGATCAGTAACTAGAACAACCTTTGCTTTTGCGAAGACTTCTGGGTTTTCTTGCAGAAACACTGTAGCCCACATGGTGATATGTCCTGAAGATTCATGGCCAGCATTAAGGTACATGATAAGTGTGTCAATGATGTCCTCATCAGCCAACTTTCTACCATTCTCATCTTGCACATCAATGAGATTATCCATCATGTCCTTCTTTGTTTGACGTACACCATTTGCCCTTGCGACCCTTCTTTCATCAAGAACGCCCTGGAGAACAGCTACCAGCTTCTTTCTAGCCTGAAACTTTAAACTATGAGTTCAACCATTCATATAAAGAATGCACTGGAAATATTTACACAACATTTCTCCCAATAGTGTTGCTGTCATGTTAACTTAGTGTTGAGTGCCAATATTCATGTACATTTTTAGTTAGACATGCAACCATCCTCAACCAGGATCAAGCTTACCGACAATTCAGTTGTTATAGTACTGTATATTAATTTGCCAGCTGGTTCACTTTATGAGTTGAGAGAATGTATGTCAATGGACTAGATTGAACAAAAAATATTCAAGATTGATTAATCATAGTCTATCAATCTGTTCAGTAATAAAAAAATGAAGCATCAGTAAGTTTTATGATGTAAAGATTATTACTCAATTTCATGCAACATTTCTATTTAACTCTCTTCTTACTGACATATGTCTAATCTAGTAGGCTTGTATGAACTCATAAGCTTCTCATGCATTTCCGTGTTAGCTCGTCATTCAATCATTCAAGAACCAAAATCTGCTACCATTCAACATTAAAACATTTAATTTGCAGTTACATATCATTCATAAGTATAACTAAGTGTCCCTTTTTGTTCAATAATTAAATGTATTTCAATCGACAGTCTTTTCTATTGCCAGGTAGATATGTGATCTTAAATCAACAAGAGGAAGCACATAGTAAAATAAAGAAACAACAAAAAGAGTATTTAAAAAATTAAATTAGAGGCATATAACATTAATTTACATGGATATGTATATTTCGCGACAAAAGAAAATAAGGTATCAGAATTACCTTCAAAGCTCTGTGATAGGCAAACCCAGGGAGGTTGATGGCCATTGCCCTCATTCCATAATTCAAGTCTGTATATACTTTCTCCAAGGACTCTATTACATCCTTATCCTCTGAGCTCAAAAAGATCCTCATGATAATCCGGAAAGTAAGTCGTCGCATCTCTGTAAGGAATACAATGTCCCCCATAGAAGACCACTTCTCTAAACTGCTCAGTACCATTTTCTCAATGAAGGAGAGATATGTATTCAATGCATCATAACCATTGATTGGAGCTGCAGTTAACTTTCTTAGCCACTTGTGCTCCTCAGGGGTAATGAGCAAAAATGATCTCTTCCCAATAAGCTCACAGGTAGCTTTCGGCCAACCAAGCGAAAAGGTTTCGTCATCCATCAACACTTGCTTACATCCATCTGGGTTTGTAATCATGATTGTTGGGCTTCCAAACATGAAAGCCTTGTAAATTCCAGTATTGCCAAACCTGCACATTAGAGAATGTCAACAAAATGATAATTTCATAATAATTTAAACTTCTGTTCTCTTCACTTCTTTATTCAGCTGTAGATATTAGGGATATCTTCACAAATTACAAGCATGATTAAGAGCTGGAAACATAAGGCAGGTGAAATGAACAGCAGCACAAGATGCTGGAATCTGACTCAGAAGATTTAAGGTAAAGATAATATGTAGAAACTAAGCAGAATGCTGCCAGTGGAATCTCATAGTAAGCATGCTACATCTCAAGCTTTAGGAAATCAAACTGACATCCAGTGTAAAATCTGACAGCCCACTGCTAATGCATCACATTACATGTGTCTCAGTCCATATTGCATGTACATAACCAGGTTGTATGCATCCAATGAATAATTGTGTTCAAAGTATTAATTGATATCACATAGCAATAATTTCAGACATGGAGCCAAACATATCTTTTGCTTGGATTTGGGAAATCACCTCAGAAAAGGACTGGCACCCAGACAAAGGAAGGAGCATAAAATGTAGGACATGCACCTCATCTGCTATAGTGCTTGCTAATAAAGATTATATCGTTCATTTCAAGAAAGATACCTAAATTAGCACGAAAAAAGGCAAAAAGATCAAACATCATGTATCTTAGTTTAGAATTGGATTATTTATGGTATAAAGCTACATATTACAAACAAAACAGAAAAATCCAGCACTAAAAGGAGAAGCCAGTCTGACAGATGTGACGCATACAGGAATCCTATAAGTCCTATAAAGATAAATCTTACTTTTTTTTATAAATATATGGATATATATAGAGAAAGAGAATGACCATCAAAACTTCCAATCATTAAAAAAAAATAAAAATGAATATTTTAAGAATAGAACTATACATTGAATCTCAGCATAGTTTCTAAATTCTAGATTTTTAAATATGTATTTATATGATATCTTTTTAAAAAAACATATAGTATAGATAATATTACATGAGATTTTAGAGATCAAATGAAGCATACATTTTTTTGTATTGATATGTTATCTAGGACAAATTCAATTTAAAAATTCTACTTCAAATCTCATTAAAAATAATTAGGATGATAGTGATTACAAGACTGATTTGATACTCATATACTTAGGTGGCACTGGAAAAAACTCAAAAGAGAAATCACCCCTTACAATAATATATTTACTGAACATTATATTATTTTAGTTTTAATTAAAATAATTATTTTTTTCTTCTAAGAAGCTTATGTAACTAAAATAAAATATCACAAGATTTCTGACATCTGTCATCTTATCTTGGGATCTCATTCTCTTCACATGGTCCTCTCTTCGTTCAGGATCCCTCGTGTATCCCACCTCACTCTCTTCCTGTCAGCTCTCTCTCTCTCTCTCTCTCTCTCTCAAAGATATATTACAGGACAAGAATATTTTTGTTTTCTCTCTCTCTCTCTCTCTCTCTCTCTCTCTCTCTCTCTCTCTCTCTCAAAGATATATTACAGGACAAGAATATTTTTGTTTTCTCTCTCTCTCTCTCTCTCTCTCTCTCTCTCTCTCTCTCTCTCTCTCAAAGATATATTACAGGACAAGAATATTTTTGTTTTCTCTCTCTCTCTCTCTCTCTCTCNGAAAAACAAAGCATTGAAAGCAAACAACTGCTGTGATCAACTAAGGAGGAGAGAGAGAGAGAGAGAGAGAGATGCATTTGGGACGTACCGTGAAACGAAGGAGTTGATGAAGGAATCGGGGTCCTCAGACTTGTACGCGCGGAGGAAGGACAGCATGTTGCCTATGACGGGCCAGCCCATGTCGCCGGGCGGCAGGCGGCGGCGCCGCTCCGCCCCGAGCTTGGCCTCGTGCGCCCATTGCAGCGCCCAGCCCAACACGGCCGCCGTCCCCGCTACGAGCGCGACCGCCGTCGCCACCACCGCCCACAACTCCATCGCCATTGCTTACTCCTGTCGTGTGTTTTGGCTATGCGTTTTGGCCGCGTTTGGTGTGAGATATATAAGAATACAAAAATGAAAGGAAACAAAGCTGTCAGCGGTTTTAATGTGGTTTATGGATTAATTTCGCATGAAGAAAGAAATATGAGTTTTGAGTTAATAAAAAGATGGTTAATTTGGTAACCGTCTTTAGTGTCCATAAGACTGGAGAATTCACATTTTAACCACAACTTAATCTTATCTTATCTTATGATTATTCAAATTTCATTATTTATTTTTAAAATTAATATTCTAATAATATTTTTTTTTGAATATGCAAGAGACCCCTTATTTTTGTGATCAATCAAAAAATTTCTTAGAGAAACATAATCTAATATGGAGTAACTTAAAATAAAATGACAAAAAAAAAACATCTCTAAACTTAGTTGGTCATCAAATTAAACTTTAAAATTATTATTGTTTTGAAGAATTTTTAACAATTAAAATGTTAGATAAATTGTGATGATTTTTCTTTGTCATAAAAAATTCTTTTGGAAAGTCTATTTGTGAAACTTTATGGATTTAATGCCCATTATTAGATGGATGAGGATTTACATGTGAAAATGGAAGATGTTATTCCTTTTTTTTCTTTCCTTGTTTACGATTTGGATGACGTTGTAATTATATCTCAATTTTCTTTCTTTTCAAGGAAATTTTCAATTTTCTTGCAAACCCTGCCAAAATTTAAAGCCCAATAATTGTGATTAAATGCCGCTGGGTAAATATGGATTACTATATTTTGTTCGAACTTGGGCTCCATTTATTAATATGAAAATAAATTATTAAGAAAATAATTTCTATTCGTTTTCATGTGTTTAATAGATGATTTTAAAACAAATATATATCTTAAGAATATAAGAGTGGTAATTAATGAGGGAAAACAAATTCCTAGAGATATTCTAAATTAAGAATCTACTATTTCTGATCAACATGAAATCACACAAAAAGAACCTTTTGTATCATTAAATATTATTAATTTAAAATATGATTCATGATTTGACTCTCTATAGAAAAGATATGCATGAACCAAACTTTTGTCCCCTAATCCTTATCTTGAAAAAGCACATTATTATTTAACTTTATTCTATTTCCACGAAATTTATGACTACAAAATTGCACTTATTTCTTATTGGACTAATTGTAAAAAAAATAAAAAAAATAAAAAAGTTTTCTTGTTACAAAAAAGGTCGAATTCTAGTGAGTAGGACACGTATAAAAGATAGCTTTCGTTATCAAGTCCCTTCTATGCGAGAATCGGATTGGAGACTTGAATTACATCCAAGACCTCTCTGTATTTGGCAGCCACTGCACTGTCGGCTCGTGGTGGTGCTTCAGGATTCCAATGTACTGCGTCCAAGATCAGAACTGTCTCCGAGTCAACTCGCAAACGGCGTAGGAGGCTTTCTCAAACCTCCTCTGTTTTCCTCCAAACCGGAGGATCAAGATGATAGAGAAGGGGGCTTTAGCCCGCTATCCATCTTCGATCCTCCATAGTACGAAGGGGGAATTGGCCCAAAAATGGGATAGGGGTAAAGACGCAGCCGGGCGCGGCTTATTCTAGTGCCCCCCGAAGGCAAGCCGCGTATGGATTGATCCCGGATTCTCTTCTTTTTTCTTGGCCATCTCACAACTTCCATTTCTTGAGCCGACCCTGGTTTGGATATTCCTCCAACTTGGGATACCTTTATACTGAAATATACGCTAGCAAATTCCATTAAGCATAGTGACATCGAAAATTGAGACACCAGAAAATACAATAATTTGTTGAATAACAAAATTCAGTTAACGCGAATGATTAGAAAATTTGTGTTTCGTGTTGACAGATCGAGAATTAGTAGTCTCGAGTTTGAGTTAATTTAATCAAAAAAATATTATTTATACTTTTTGTCCCGATTTCGGATCAGTCAGATGTTAATAATTTTAAATAACGAGGTCTTGAATAAATACCTAAAAAAATTAACAAAAGATATTTAGTATGATGTTTTCAAATTAACTGTTCGAAATAATCATTACATTCTTCATTCATTTTCCATCCTGATAAAGCAGCATTAATCATTTTGCTTTTACTCTCTAATGCAATTTGGTGATAATCGGAAATTGAGTTTGGTTAGCAGCTAATTGTGACTGCTTTCTCATGCAATTACTGGATTGGAAATTGTGTTGTGCTTGGCCGTTGCAGCATTACACCCATATAAAAAGAATTTAGAAAATAAAACAAGTAGGGAAGAAGAAAAAACACAAAGATAAAGAAAAATAGAAATTACACACATATATAAACATAAAAAAATTTCACAAAGTTAAAAGTGCCGTAGGTAGTCGGTCCAGTAAAAATAAAATAAATGAAATTTTGTAATATTGTTTTACGAATATTTATAATACCATTAGAATACTAATAGTAAATATTTATTCAACCAACTACATAAGCAAATTGTACTAGGACGACAGATACAATAATACTATATAAACTAAAGAAAAAGAGTATCAACAGTTAATCAGGAATAAAAATATTGATAAAATACAAAATAACATTATAAGATGAAAAAATAATACAAGGATATAATCAAACTACTAAAGTAAGCACGAAATCAAAACAAAATAATAAACATTAAAATAAAGATAAAATAAGATTTTATAATAATAAAACCAAAACGTGTTAAATTTAAGACATATATGATATTGGCACAATAGCAGAAATAAAATGTTTTACAACATATAATGAAAAAAGTATAAATTAAAAAACTATTAAATAAAAAGTAAATAAAATAAATCAGGTAAAATTAATATTATACAAAGTTAAATAAAGGCCGGATAATAAAAATGGTTATATTTTCATAATGAATTGTTAATTTTTTTCTATGGACCCACTTACATCATACCCCAATTTTCATGTTTCAAATTCCAACTATATCAGTCCCTGTTATAAATACTAAAAAGAAATTTTATTTGCATAATTTTTTTTTATCAAGTATATGTAATTAAACAAAAAACGATGGAAATACAAGTGAAACTCGTCTAATATAATAAGTGGGAATTTGATCTGATATAAATTTTAATTTTACTATGTAAAATTTTTTCTTGTAATTTTTTGTTGGTTTATTCAGCTTTTTAGTCATATTTTATTTCGAAATTGAATTAAACCGAATCCACTACGGGTTCTCAACTGAATCAATTTGACTTATCTGGTTCGATTTAAAAGTTATCTAATGTTAATTTGCAAACATAGGATAGCTGAATTTTCTTAGAGAAACATAAATCTAATATGGAGTAAATTTAAAATAAAATGATAAAGAAATAACATCTCAAATCTTAGTTGGTCATAAAATTGAACTTTAAAACATATTGTTTCGAAGACTCTTTTAACAATTAAAATGTTAGATAATTGTGATGATTTTTTTTGTCATAAAAAATTGTTTTGGAAAGTCTATTTGTCAAACTTTATGGATTTAATGCCCATTTATTACATGGATGAGGATTTACATGTGAAAGTGGAGGATATTATTCCTTCTTTTTCTTTCCTTGTTTACTATTTGGAAAACCTCATGTAAATTATATCTCATTTTTCTTTCTTTTTCAAGGAAAATTTCATTTTCTTGCCAACCCTGCCCCAGTTTAAAGCCCCATAATTGTGATTAAATGCCGATGAATAAATATGAATTAATATCTTTCATTCGAGCTTGGGCGCCATTTATTAATATGAAAATAAATTATTAAGAAAATAAATTCGATTTTTGTTTAATAGATTATTCTAATTTTTTTTGTAGAAAACAAATTAGTGAGAGTAGCGAGGGAAAACAAATTTCTAGAGACATTCCAAATTTTGAATCTACTATTACTAATCAACATGTAGGGGTGAGCATAGGTTTGATCGGACCCGATCAATCTGGTCAACTCGACTCGATCCGATCATTTTTTAATCGGATCACTACCTTGACTCGGGTCAAACTCCACTCGACCTGATTAATTTTGGTCAAATAACATGTTGAATGTTTAATTATCTGATAACTCAAAATTTGATCCGAATAATTCAAAATGATAAAATTAATATAATAAAAAAATATGAATTATCTTATATTTTAACAATTTCAAGATTTTTTATCATTAATTTATTTATTTATATTGATTATATTTTATAATAATTTTGTATTTATAAGATATATGAAAAAAATTAACGTTAAAAAATTTAATGTGTCAACCCGATGACTTGATTCGATCCAATCCAAAGTTTTTCGAATTGAGTTGAGTCAGATTTCAACTTTCTTTTATTTTAACCCGACTCAACTCGACCCGATATTATTGTTTTTGTTTCAAATCAAATTTTATCTCAAATCTTACTCAACTCGACTCATTATTATCCCTATTAATATGGAATCACAACAAAAGACTTTAGTATCATTAAAAAGAATTAATTTAAATTCTGATTCATGATTTGACTCTCTATAGAAAAGATATGCATGAACCAAACTTTTGTCCCCCAATCCTTATCTAAAAAAAACACATTATTATTTAACTTTATATTACTTTTCCATCGAATTTATGACTACAAATTTGCACTTTTACTCTTATTGGACTAATTGTAAAAAAATAAAAAAAAGTTTTCTTGTTACAAAAAAGGTCGAATTCTAGTAAATAGGACATATACAAATAAAATTGAGACACCAGATAACATAATAATTTGTTAAAGAATCAAATTCGGTTGGCACATATAGTTAGCAGGTCTGTGTCCCGAGTTGAGAGACAATGAGTTGATAGACTCGAGTTCGAACTCTGGAGTCATCAATTTAATTAAAAGAATATTATTTTATTTTTTATCCCGAATTTAAATTAGTCATGTGATAATAACTCCGTACACTGAGTTCCCGAGTCACTATCCAAAAAAATAATCAACAAAAGATATTTAATATGATGTTTTTCAAATTAATTGTTAGAAACAATCTTTACATTCCTCGTTAATTTCCCATCCTGATGAAGCAGCATTAATCATTTTGCTTTTACTCTCTAATGCAATGTTGGTGATAATCGAAAATTGAGTTTGGTTAGCAGCTAACTGTAAACTGCTTTCTCATGCAATTACTAAATGGGAAATTGTGTTGTGCTTGGCCGTTGCAGCATTACACACATATAAAAAGAAATTAAAAAATAAAACAAGTAGGGAAGAAGAAAAAAACACAAAGATAAATAAAAATAGAAATTATCCACATATATAAACATAAAAAAAATCACAAAAGTTAAAAGCACCGTACGTAGTCAGTGCAGTAAAAGTAAAATAAATGAAATTTTATAATATCGTTTTACGAATATTTATAATACCATTAGAATACTAATAGTAAATGTTTATTCAACCAGCTACATAAGCAAATTGCACTAGGACGACGGATACAATAATACATACATATATATATATATATATATATATATATATATAATAAAAAGAGAATCAACAATTAATCAGGAATAAAAATATTAATAAAATACAAAGTAACATTATAAGATGAAAATATAACACAATAGAAATATTCAAATTAATAAAGTAAGCACGAAATCAAAACAAAATAATAAACATTAAAATAAAATAAAGAAAAAATGAAGGTGCTCCCTACTTAAATAAGGAGCATCATGCTACCTATATTTTTAACCGTAGGATGCTTAATCTATGGTGGATAGATTTAGGAGAAAGAAAAAATAGAAAAGAAAATTTTAATATTCACCGTAGATTTGATATCTTACGATTGAAAATGTAGGTAACATGATGCTCCCTACTTAACTAGGGAGCACCTATATTGAACCCTTAAAATAAAAATAAAATAAGATATTCAAATTTAAAAATAAATACAATAATACAATTAAACGTGTTCAATTTAAAACTAATATATAATATTAACATATTAGCATAAATACAAATATTTTAATATAAAATAAAAAATTCTAATTTAAAATTAAATAAAAAAAACAAATAAAATAAATCAGGTAAAATTAATATTGTACAAAGTTAAATAAAGCCCATATAATAAAATAGTTATATTTTCATAATGAATTGATAATTTATTTTCTATGAACCCACTTACATCATATTCCAATTTTCATGTTTCAAATTCCAATTATATATGTCCTTGTTATAAATACAGAAAAAAGAAATTTTATTTTCATGATTCATTTTTTGAATTTTCAAGTATATGTAATTCAACAAAAAAAACTATTGAAATACAAGTGAAACTCGTCTAATAGAATAAAGGTTGGAATTTGATCTGATATAAATTTTAATTTTGTAGTATATAAGTATTTTCTAATAATTTTTATTAGTTTATTCAGCTTTTTAGTCATATTTTATTTCGATATTGGTTTAGGCCGGATCAGTGTACCGGTTCTATATTGAATCAATTTGAGCCTAGTTCGATTTTAAAGTTGTCTAGTATTAATTTGCAAATGTAAGATGGCTGAATATAATTTTAGAATATTAATTAATCTTAAAATTAAATAATTTGTATTAAGACTGCTCAGGCAAAATAGGAAATTAAGAACGTCTATCCAAAACGAGAAGTTAGACTCGTCGTATTAGAATGAAAGGTTGTGTTTCTTTAATCTTTACAGAAAAATTGATTTTTTTATATATTTATAATTGAAAATTAGTTAACATAATTATTTTTTGTTAGTGACATATATACAAAATTTTTAAAAAAATTATTTCTCTCTTTCTCGTATTTTTAGTGTAGTGTGTGTAGCGCACTAAAAATTAACGACATTTTTTATAAAAAAATTGAATATTATTCATTTGTATAGAAAAATATCATTATTTTATATACAAGTGCTATATATTTCTTTATATATATTTATATATATATATATATATAAAAGTAGAAAATATCAAGATATCTATCTCCTTAATTATAGGATACTAAATTTATACTGAATACATAACAAAATTAAAAGAGAAAAAATCTAATATTCCTTGTCGATTTAACATTATACGAAGAAGAAAATATGTAACATGATACTCCTTATTTAAATAGAGAGTAATTTTATTTTTTCTATATATATAATTAATTTTTACAATCTTAAATATGGCAATTCTTCGTTATTTAATACGTGATCAAACATATAAGTATTATGCTTTTTAATATTTTCATTTTCTTTCAAAGTTATTTATTTCCAGCAAACACAACCTGCATATTTTTTGGATTCAAAATTTATTATTTATTATTCAATGACTAATTGAAAAGGAAAAATTTAATTATCCTCCAAATAGTCGCTAATATTATAATAACACTAAGATACACATATTGACTCTCAAATTACACTATAATGTACGTATAAATAAGTATTTATCGACTTGTCTTCGGAATGGACTAGTTAGAGTGAGACTTCGCTAATATTAGGATTGACGATTATGATCCATAAGGACAAAAATGTTTGAAGCTCACAAATTATGTGGAGTACTCAATTTAAACATATAATATAGCATTTCAATATTTTTAAAATGTGTGTATATTCAATATTGTAAAAATCGGAGTCGACCAGTTCAATTGGATTGAATCCAACTTGTAACAAAAAATATTTCTAACAGTATTTTGGAAAAGATATGATGAATAATACACATATAGGAAAAGAAAAGTTGAATAAAAATATACATATTAATCAACATCATTTAAAATATGTTAACTTTTGAATATTTAATTGCACAATTAGATATTTCTTTTTAAAAAGTTACGTTTAATTTTTCCTTCTTTATTTTGTCGTTAACCTTAATGGTTTTCCTTCTAATCTCTTTCTATTTTAACTATGTTTCCTTTTTCCTTCCCCGCTTTTGAACGAATGAGAGAGGGAGATGAGGGTTCCGCAAAATCGGATTGGAGGCTCCTAGCATGCGCTCGTGTCCTTATATCGCCGCTGCCACGCAGCACTCCGCCCCCCTCATCACGGCGAATCCGTGTGCTCATGGCGCGCTCGAGGTCGATGGTGTGTGCGCTCCTTTCCGCTTCTAGACCGACGCCTTATTAATGCACGAAACACGCGCGTTAATACTGCATATCGTCACGATACGCGACGCGCGATCAATGCCGCGTCGCGCGCTCCCGCGTCGTGTGGATGCATGAGCGTCACGGCTGTGATCGCTCTGATCACGGCCCGTGCATCACGATCGTGAGATCACGATCCCTTGTGGCCATCACGGTCGTGATGTGTGAACACGGCTGGTCACTACAATAATCTCCCACTTGACCAGCATGGTCACTGTGTCAGCACTCCCATTATCCGTGAGTAGTCTAACTGGAGATCATTGTCTCGAAGTTTCACTATTTGTGAATACTTCAAACTGACTCAATGACACTTGAGTCCCATCAAGCCCACATGATTAATAAAAGTACTAGCTGCAATTCCCTTTGTGAGAGAATCAATTAACATATCACTCGTAGGCATATACGTCACTGTCACTTCCTTCTTTTCGACTATATCATGAATATAGTAATATTCTATCTCAATATGTTTTTCTTTTGAACTATTGGTTTCGATGTGTATCAAGTTTATCGCAGCTTGATTATCACAGTACATGCGTAATGGTCCTCTGACCAAATCGAGCCATAGTTCTAAAAGAAAACGCTTGAGCCAAATACCATGTGTGGCTGCTGTACTACAAGCAATATACTCAGTCTCCTGTGTGTGTCTCGCCACACACCCTTATTTCTTGCTCCCTCAAGAAACGACAATTTCACCCAGAAGGAACAAGTGACCTGATGTAGACATTCGGTCATCAATATCCCCCGAAGTCTGCATCTAAATATTCTACTGCCTCGAGTGTGTCAGCCTGGTATGTCAATCTCAGTTGTACAGTCCCTTCAGATATCGTAATATCCTCTTAATAGCTTCCCAATGAGTCTTTTCAGGATTACTTTGAAATCTGCTCACAAGGCTTACCGCATAAGCTAAATCGGGTCTCGTACATAAAAATTGCATATATTAGGTTGCCTACCGCTTCTGCATAAGGCTCACCCAAAGGTTCTTGCCCTGCATTGGACACTGGCTTTTGCTTAACCTCTTCCCAACCACAAGCGATGTAGGTGCAGGACTGCTATTCTGCATCTTGAACCTCCTCAGTACCTTATTTATGTATTGTTCTTGACTTAAACTCAAACTCTTTGGGTTTCTGTCACGACTGATCTGAATGCCCAATACATAGGAGGCCTCGCCCATGTCTATCATTTCAAATCGCTTGCTCAATTTGTCCTTGACCTCATTGAGCATCTCTACATCATTCCCGACAAGCAGTATCATCTACATATAGTGACAATATCATAAAATTATTTCCTTTCTGTTTGATGTAGACACAATAATCCAATTTGTTCGTCCTGAAATCAAATTGGACAATCGTCTCATGGAACTTCAAATACCATTGCCTAGACGATTGCTTTAGACCATATAATGATTTTCAGAGTTTGTATACTTTATCCTCCTGACCATTTACCTGAAACCCTTCAGGTTGACGCATATATATGTCCTCTGACAGATCTCCATTCAAAAAAGTTGTCTTGACGTTCATTTGGAACAACTCCAAATTCATATATGCTACTATGGCTAATATCGTTCGTACCGACGCAAACTTAGC
>LTAE01006900.1:0-16951 GCA_001647135.1 Pontederia paniculata
TCAAGAGAATTAGGTTTTACTGAAATTTAGATGTCCTATCCAGGATGCATCTACTAAATCAAATCTAATAAAGATAATCGGTCCTATCCAGGATGCCAAGTCTCTTATTAGAGTTTTGAAATACATTAAGTTGTAAAACCTAGACTATGGATCGTTCCTATCCAGGATGACAATTCCATAAATCTCACATCCAGCATTCCTATCCAGGATGACATCAGATGTGACATGCAATGTAAAAAATAATAAATAATTTTCTAGATCCAATGCCTTAAAAATAAATTATTGTTATCCAAGATGATAACTCATTCATAAATCATTAATCCAGAAAACATTTCAGAAGAATCCAACAAAGCATGCACAAGAGATTGGGAGTTCATCCTTTGTATAGATAGGAGAAGATACAAGAATTACAAATAAAATACAGAATAATTACACCTTGGGTATATAGACGATCGTCAATCCTGCAACACTTCGTCTTCTCCTTCTTTAAGTTCTCCCAAGCTCCAAGCATCCTTTATCTAGGGTTTTGGGTGTTATTTATAGGGATGGAGAGGCCTTGGGATGATAGAATTCGTCTAGGATTAAAGGGTTGATAGGAAATCAGAACCGTCCAAAAATCCTATAAAAAATACGTTTATATACAAATTTTCGCAAACTGTCACGGCCCGTGACAATTTTGTCACGGCCGTGACCGAACAACTCCAAATCTGGGGATTTGTCATGGGCCGTGACAAAATTGTCACGGCCGTGACCGAAGAATGGTATTGACTACATGCATGTCACGACTCGTAACGAACTTTGTCACAGTTGTGGCCGAAGAATGGTGAATGGCTAATATATGTCACAGCTCGTGATATGAGAATCACTGCCGTGACAAGTAGGCACCCGTCACGCCCGCGACGGTCGACCGAAATAAAATCATCACGGCCCATGATCTGGGAATCACGACCGTGATAAGTAGGCTCAGCGCGTCACGCTCGCGACCTGGTCGTGACCGAACAAATCTTAAGTCATCACGGCCCGTGACAAACATGTCACGACCGTGACCGATGGATATCACGGCCCGTGACGAAACAATTTTCCTTCTTATGATCCACCACCATGCATCCAACAGCCCATGGACATAAATACACATTATGTAGATGTTGACTCATTGAAATAAATAATTGAATAAAAATAGCAAAAATGTACGATTATGATAATGAAATGCATGTGAATTATACTGATTATATAATGGAAAACATAAATAAATAGGTAATTATCACTTACTCTTACCTTGAGGGAACTCAATTCTCTGTTTGGGTTCCCAGAGCTCGAACACAATCCACATAACAGTGAGTTCAGCGCCTCTGACTTTTGGAGATCCATCACAAGAGATGATCATTTGCAGTTGGTGTGCACCAAGGCAAGGAAGATCCATAACTCAATCCTGCGATATCTCTATAGGATCCTGTCCAGTACTATATGTGGTCGAGACGACAGCGACGAAGCCGTCAATGAGAAAGAGTTGTTTCTGATGTGGGCGATGCTGGAGGGGAGACATATCAATGTTGATGCATTCTTGGCCTTCAACCTACAGAAATGCGCGAAGAAGACTAAGGGCACCATCGTCATCGGCGGCCTGGTCACAACTATTGCAGAGCACTGGCGTCTTCACCTCGCACCCCTTCTACCTCTAGCATCATCCCTAATCGATCGCCTAAAGGTAATTCACATGAAGCTTATTATGATGATCCGGGGTGAGTCATTGATAAGCGTCCCGCAAGTGCACGGGGCCTTGTTATAGTAATGAAATATCGATCCCACGAGGAAGTGGCCAAGTACTATAATTATGGTTCTCAAATCATTATTTAGACGATTAGGGTTAGGAGAGAAAAGTCTTCACTACGAGTAAAACTAAGTAGAGAGAATGTAAAGAGAGATGCAAATGCAACATGCAACTAGGCAAAAATATGTATAAGAAATGTTCTAAAGTTTCGAATCCGTTTAGAGTAATCATGCAATAATTAGTGATATACAATGTGATAGATTCTTGCTTCACTCCATAATTCATGCATTCCTCTTTCAAGGAAACACAATTCTAACTAAGGATACGGAATAACACTTTCGTGCACCCACGCTAACAATGGTTGCATTATATTCATGAGCTTGTAGAAGCAACACAAGATGATTCTATTTCTAGACATCACACTTTGTATCTCATTAGGCAAAGCTACTAGTTGAATAAGATAATTTTCATCACTTAACAACCTAGGTTAACTTAAATGAGTTAGCTACTCTCATAAAAGTTTAGCATCACATTCACCAAATGAAAGATTCATAAGCATGCATAATCATCATTTGAAAGAACTTAATTTCTAAACATCATCTAGCCCTAAAACAAGGGGATTTAGCTATGCATGATGTGAGAGAGGAGAGAGAGAAAGGAGATGAAAATGCCATTAAACTACAAATCCAAAATCCATACATTAACATTACACAAACTTAAGTTTAGAACACTACAAATAAACATACCTCATTACAAGAATTAAAACCCTAGAATCAACCTTCTAAAATGTCACCAAGGAGCCCCAAAATCGGCCCCCAAAGGGGCCTAAACTGTGAACATGAGACTGCCCAACGAAACCCATAAAACCCTAAAAATCCGCCATTTATACTGTTGTGTCACGACCCGTGATGAGCGGTCACGACCCGTGAAGAGGAGGCGCTACGGTCGTGATCTTGTGCTACAGTCATGATGAGACGCTACGGTGGTGAGAAGATACGTTACGACCCATGAAATGTGTTACGACCCGTGAAGAGGAAGCGCTACGGTCGTGATCTTGCACTACGGTCATGACGAGAGACGCTATGGTCATGAGAAGATACGTTACGGCCCGTGAAATGTGTTACGGCCCGTGAATAAGAGGTCGCACATTCTCGACCATTTGATTTCTAAGCAGTTGATCAGAGGTGAGCTACGGTCATGACAAGAGGCACTACGGCCGTGAGGAAGATGCGTTACGGCCTGTGATGAGTAGTTACGGCCCGTGATATGTTGTTACGGCCCGTGAAGCTTTGTTACGGCCCGTGATGAAGGAGGTCGTAGCGCATTCTTCGCCGTTTGATTTCTAAGCCGTTGAACAGAGCCTGGCTACGGTTGGACACTTCATGGCTACGGTTTGGAGATAATGGCTACGACCTGGTGCTGGTTGAATCTCCTTCTAAACCTTCTAAACTCATCTTTAAGTCGGTTGAGCTCTCCAACCCTTCGAAATCCTGCAAGAATCGTCTGACTTTGAGTAGATAGTAATTCTTCGAGGAATTACGGTCGCCCATTTCTCATCATCGGGCGACCTCTCCCGTTAAGCCCTTTACTTCGGTCGTCCTTCTTTTATCTTTGGTCGACCGGGCCATTTCTCATGCATTCTCCTTCAATATCAGTTGACCACTCTATATTCTTAGGACGACCATTGCACACAAATGATTTTTCTGAAATATCTTCCGTGTGCATAGGTCGTCCATTCCTTTAGCTTTGGTCGATCTAACAACTTCTGAACTTGAATATCCTGTTTCAAAAATCAGCTCAACAAGTTCATTAGTACAAACTAAGTTCCCTTACAAATTTGTGATCATCAAAACACTCTCGGATACTAGATTCAACAAAAAGAAAGGTAAGAAATAAAACTAATACTTTTTTGCAAAAATAACTATATGTGAATTCTGCTACATGTTGACTCTCCAGACGGATTAGGAACACTTATTAATATGACCTTTCTTAACAGATAAATCAACTATCCAGATGATAATAATCTATCAAGTATTCCTTAATGGTTTTACTATCTAGATTATAATCAACGGATGCATGCAAGTGTCTTCCTAAACTATTAAATTACCCTTAATAGGTTAACCTAACATATCACACACCATTAAGTCCTTAACGGATCGCAATAGCATGATATGAATTGCATAAATGAATGACCACACTACATAGTTAATGATCAAACATAAATACTCTGAAAATTCAAGCAATCATGTTCAAGGAAAGAGACAACTAACATTATAATTTAAGTTTGTGAAAGTGTATGAATTCTAGACCAAATAAAGAATTCAATTACATAAAAAATTCGTCACAAGATAGATGCAAAAAATAAAATCTAATACAAGTTCATCCCAATAGAATATGGAACAAGAGTATATTCTTTTGAAAGCTGAATAGGTGCAGAACAATCTCCTTAATGGATGTGTTGTCTTGACTGCTCCTCAGCAGTCCTATGGAATAACTCTCTGTTCTATGGCGTTCTAGCATTCATTGGCGTCTCCTAGCATCCCCTTCAAGTTGCAGACAAAGTCCTTTTATAACCTAGGGTTTCCTAGGGTTGGAGCCACTTTTGCGTGAACCTTACAATTACTTCCCTTTTGGCCAAGGATTGTGATGAAAACTTAGTAAAAACTCTTCATAATCCTCAGAGGTATCTCCAAATAAAATCTCCAGAGCCTCAAATGAAATAAGAATCTTTCTGATCGTCGAATCACCTCGAAATCTAGAACATATAATCATTCGTAACCTTCTCATAGCCCGTGACGTAATATCATGGCCTGTAAGTATACTGCTTCAATATCGCCTCAACTCTTCACGACCTGTGATGAGATCTTTTCAGCCCATGACTTGAGCGTTGGTTCGATGACTTCAAGTTCTTCCATCTTCTTATGGCCCATGATATTCTTCACGACTCGTGACGATTAAATCTACAGTTGGCGGCGCTTCGGTAGGTGTCATGACTCCTCATTACGCTCCATGGAATGTGTCATAATGACCCTTGATAACTTGTTACGACCTGTGAAGTTCTGAATGTGAGATGTAATGCTCATTGAACCGGTTGTAACACTGTGTAATGACTCGTAATGTTCTGAACTGCAACTTTACTGGGTTTCTTCACGGCATGTAATTCTTCATCATGGCCCTTAATGGATCTGGTGTGGCTTTGTCGCTCCCTGTAGTAGTCGTTACCTCACATAATGTCGCATGATGGGCTTTCCTTCAGCTGGTTTCACTTCATCATGGCCTGTAATGTCCTATCACGGCTTGTGATGGCTTCTTTGGTTGTAAACTCCTTTCGAGAACGTGCTCTTTTGCAGAGTTCAGTCCATCTAAACCCTTATTGAGCCTCTCCTCCTGATTTCCTACAAAATTACACCAAACAAGAGCAGATTTCATACTTGAAACAATATAAAATAAGAAGAAAAATAGATGCATGCGATGACAAAACGATCCAAAAACATGCCTTATGCAAGTCCTAAAATATTTTGTGAAATGCATGCATCACGGTTCTACAGGTTTTGCTTTCTTCTTCGCGGCAAGTGTCAGAGCAGAAGTTGATCTAGGTTCTATGGGCGGCGATGCCTCGGTGATTATCATCAGCGGTCAGCTGAGGGTTCGTTGAGGGAAGGTGACGCTTCTCTAGACTTAAGGCCTTAGCCTTGGCCATAGTTACTCTGGTCGCCTTCTTCGCAATGAGATTTTTCCTTGTCATTGTTGGATGTCCAAGCGACATCGGTGGTGCAGTTAGCATCTCTTGGATGGTTAGTGTCGGATTAAAGGCAGGTGGCGCACGGGCGATCAGAGATTCAGCAACGATTGAGGTCGATGGGGGCTATTATTTTGTTGTTGTCCTCATCGTCGTCATTTTCTTCAATGAGGTAGTCGGAGGTATTGTCTTTAGTGGCTTCACCTAAAAATGAGCAGGGTTTTTTCGGTGGCTTCGATAATGTATGAGGGGGTTGCTCGATGTTGACCTTGAAGGGTTCAACGGATGACATTCCTTGCTTCCCTTTCGATTTGGTTCTCCATGTTTTCCTGGTTGCCTGTGTTCTCATGGACACCATTATCAGCGGGTGGTCTCTTCTTGCAACGATGTAACTGGCGGCGAGATTTTGAGGCATGACAGATGGAAAGTGATCATGGCAGAAGTAGTGTATGGTGAGAGAAAGTCCCGAGGTGATTTTCTTTAGTGTTAGGTGGGATTGTGAGTGGTAGGAAAATTAGAATCTCCCACTCAAAGTCGAGACAATTTCCAACTTCGTCACAACCTTGCATCATTTGAGTCACAACTCCGTATCTTAGATGACCTGAAATAAAACAAAGAAAAAGAAAAGTTCATTAGGTGGTTAGTCTCGATTGCCTCCCAGTAAACGTCACTCTTTATTGTCCTTAACTAGATCATGCCTTTGCATTTAAGTTGTTTTTCTTTTAGCTAGGCTTAACTCAACGGATTCCTCCCTTGACACCTTTATTCCAGGTTGATATAACTTCCAACATTGGTTGTTCACTTTGAAAATCCATCCCTTTTCAAATATTAGTTCCATTGCTCCATGGTCAAACACCTTAAAAATGATGAATGGGCATGTCCACCGTGACTTAAGCTTGCCGAAGAAGAGTCTTAGCATGGAGTTGAAGAGAAGGACATGGTTTCCGGCTTCAATTGATTTGCTCACAATTTGTCTATCGTCCCAAGCCTTCATTCTCTCTTTGTAAATCCTGGCATTCTCATAAGCTTGCAACCGTAACTCTTCGATCTCAGCGAGTTATAGATTTTGGTTATCTTTGGTCATTGCATTGTCTAAGTTCAAAGCTTGATGGCTAATATGTCTTGTATTCCATTTTAATTGGTAAGTGTCATGACTTCACCTATACGAGCTGGTAAGATGTGATCCCAAAGGGTGTCTTATGAGTTATTCTGCATGCCCACAAGGCTTTGTCCAATTTTGATGATCAATCGTTCTAGGACTTTGAAACGATATTCTCCAATGTTGTCTTTATTTGCCTATTTGAGACTTTGACTTGACCGTTCATTTGGGATGATAAGCCGTCGGTACTCTATGGTGAATCCCATATTTCTTAAGCATGTTCTCAAGCTATCTCTCTGCAAAATATTTTCCTCCATCACTAATGACTGTCTTGGATATTCTGAATCATAGAAATATGACCTTGTCGATGAGCTTCCGAACTGAGGTTTAATCGCAATTGATCATTGGGACTGCCTCTATCCATTTTGACATGTAATCAATAGCTACAAGTATGTAGTTGAATATGCCAGATGTTGGAAATGGTCCCATATAGTTGATCCCCCAAACATCGAAGAGCTCGACATCAAGAATTCCACTTTGTGGCATCTCGTTCCTTCTGGAAATATTTCCTTTTCTCTGAAAACTGTCATTTCTTCGCACATAAGTGTTTACATCCCTGAACATAGTAGGCCAGCTGTAGTCATCTTGCAATATATTGGAGGTTGTTCTCCATATCCCTCCATGACCTTCGTATGTTGAGTTGTACATTTTTTCATGATCCTAAAACTTCAGTCTCTGCTTCACACCTTCTGAATTATCCACCAGAGCATCTCTAGAATAGTATCGGGTCATCCCAGTAATAATGCTTCAGTTCGTTGAATAGCTTCTTTTTTCCGTATCGAAATATCTTTCGTGGAACAACAACTAGGAAGTTTTCTATATCAGTGTACCATGGAGGATTGCTGTTGATGATGGCGAATAGGAAATCATCGGGAAAATCTTGATTCATGGGTAGAGATTGGTCCTCTGCAGCTCCGATGGTCTTGATATATGGTCGGCTACTAAGTTTTCAGCTCCATT
Source organism: Pontederia paniculata (assembly GCA_001647135.1). Lineage (NCBI taxonomy): Eukaryota > Viridiplantae > Streptophyta > Magnoliopsida > Commelinales > Pontederiaceae > Pontederia > Pontederia paniculata. The sequence continues at coordinate 7,627 of LTAE01006900.1, forward strand.
CTTGTTTGGGATCTTGATATCAAATTTCTGAAGTAGTAAAACTTGTCTTATTAGTCATGGCTTAGAATTTTTCTTTTACATCAAGTACTTCACAACCATTTGATCCGTGTACACTATCACTATGGATCCTAGCAAGTAGGGTCTGAAATTGTCAATTGCATACATGATAGCTAACATTTCTTTCTCCATGGTGGTGTAATTTTGTTGAGTTAGATCTAAGGTTTTGTTGGCATAGTAAATTATCGTGTTGCACTTATCTCTAATCCTAGCACAGCTCCAACTGCATGGTCACTAGCATCACATATTATCTCGAAGGAAAGATTCCAATCGGGTGCTTGTAGAATGAGAGTATAGATAACTCTCGTTTTTATCTTATTGAAAGCATCCATGAAGTGATCATAAAAAACAAACTTTGTTTCCGTGTGCAGTAGGTCTATCATGGCTTTAGAAATTTTCGAAAAGGCTGAGTGAAGGTTGGGAATTCGACCCTAAGGAAATAGAGTTTGGATAATTCAATCTTGAGTGGAAGTGGTTCAACAACTACCATCTTTCATATTCATGGCGAGGGCAGGATTCAATACTTTGGAATCCTTATTGATGAGGTAAAATCGTGTGATCGAAAATAAAGGTGGTACTAGGTTTCAAAACGTCAATGGCTTGACAATTCTGGACCTGGGGGCACCTAGACAGAAACAAACAATCAACAAGTCTTAAAAATAAACCTAAACACACAACTCCAACCGCAAGTATACGGTTATCCTTGTAGTATTTTAGGGTCGAATCCATAGAGAAATAAAAAATTCACAACTTAACCTCTCTATTCTACCACAAACCAAAATCAACGAGAAATATTTTTGTGCAGAAATTTAGGCAAACTAGGATTAAAATCTGAAAAGAAAAGTAAACCAAATATTTTTAGTGTTTTAGATTTAAGATAGGTAAAAATAGAACCAATGTGAAAGGGAATCAAATCACTCAAAATAGGGAAAACAATCGGGACATGGGAATCATTTTCGAATCCTACTTGTCAATGAACACATGAAACTCAAATAAAGTCGACTTAAGACATTAAGAAATAAAACCTAACTACTCTCGCAGTCAAGGCTTGAACTTAAATCCCTAGAGGATTCTCACGTGCAATCTCTCGATACTATGGATAGCCCCTCTCCAATCAATCCTAGGTACTCGTGGGAACCTCTCGGCCTCATACGAATACCTTAGACAAAGGAGTTCTTCCTCTCGGTCTCAACCCCTTGCTAAAGGATATGAACGACATTCCAACTACAAGATAACAAAGATAAGAACTAGCTACAACTTCCCTTCAATGGAGCAAGTTCGTCTCCCTCTCGGTCTCAACCTTCCACCAAAGATAATAACAGCAAATAACTCATAACATTAAAACCAATCACATACACAATATCTAGGATGGGAACTGCACATTACTTCTTCGCAATGGGGTAGGTTTTCCCTCTCGGTCTCAACCTTCCACCAAAGAAAGGGCCACGAGTAGCTCTCCACATCAAAGAATACACATGCAAAGTATCATGAATGAGGACTGCACTCCATATCTCCTCAATGGAATGAGTTCTCCCTCTCGGTCTCAACCCTCCAAGGAGTAGATAGGGAGCAGTTCACAACATCAAAATCAGCACATATTCAAAGTATCACAAATATGATCTACACATTACTCTTATCAAAGTATCACGAATATGATCTACACATTACTCTTATCCAATGGAGAAAGTTCTCCCTCTCGGACTCAACCCTCCACTAAGGATAGAGAAATCAGCAATTCATAACATCAAAATCAGTATACACAATATATCATGAACAAGAACTATACACTATATCTTCCCAAATGGAATGGGTTCTCCCTCTCGGTCTCAACCCTCCATGGAAATAGGTAGCGAATAACTCAACACATCAAAACATCACATATAGAAAGCACATAATGCAAGAGAAGATTGGAAAGTCAAATAGAAATACATATGCATTAAAAAATAAGTTTATATAGCAAGTAGTATTCTCAAATCATCCCATGTCCAGGCCTAATCGTTTAATCTCTAACGGACATCAAACACATCACAAACATGACAATATGAGAGTTCATCATTGGAGATTAATACAAATAAGAATTGCTAAGCATAAACCAATGATACTCCTCGAATCTCAGCATGAAAACCTCCCTTCTTCAGTCTGCTTCTTCCTCTCTTCAGCAATGGCGGCTCCACTTGATGTCTCCTATCCCATTCAGAATGGAACCCTTTCTTCTCCTTCCATTTTGCCTTTTATCCTCTTCCTTTTTCTCAATCATTAGATGACACTTGTCCCTTGCATAGCCCTGCTAGTATTCCCTGGAAGCTGCCAAGGAACCTTCCTTTTTTATACCACAAGAGCTGGCAGAGGAATCTACATATTCTGTTTCGTATTTGTCTTCTAGTGGCATTTGGCATGTAGTGGCACGCAGGTATCCCTAGGTCTAGTTTCCGGCACAGTACCCCTAGGCCTAGTTTCCAGCACAAATGTTATTTGGCCTTGGATAAATTTCTGCAGGAAAAATTAAGCATTAATCATTCAAACTCAAAAGAGTCTTTTGAATGAAAAGTATTTATTTATGTCCAAGGAATGTCAAATGATGCAAAAGTAGTAAAAATGTTTGGCAATATATGTAAATGATGCACGATTTCATGAAAAAGTGTAATTATTGCATATAAAAATGGTGAGTGAATTTCCTATCATCATAATTCCCCCAAACATAAGCTTTTGCTTGTCCTCAAGCAAAGAATTAGAAAAAAATTTTAAGGCCAAAGATATTTCAATTCAAATCAGCCACACCATGAACCTATAATAATTTACACAGCTCCCCCCAGTTAGTCAGATCCTCAAGTAATCATGTGCTTTCAGCCTCCTCCTAGAACCACTAAAACTCAAGCCTAGTGCACAACTAAATATGCAAACTAGATAATCCCTTCCCACAACCCTCTCTCTAGACTCACAATACTTGATAAGAAGTAGAAGTGATGTTGGTTTAATCACAAGCAAAAATGGGTTACTAACCCTTCTTCCTTTCTTCTTTTTTCGTATTGGGTTACTAACCAAATTTTTTTCTTTTTCAGATAGGGTTCTAACCCTTTTCTTTTTTGTTTCTTTCTCTCTTTTTTTGGATTGGATTACTAACCCTTTTTTCATTTTTTTTTTCAAATGGGGTTACTAACCCTTTTTATGGAAGAATATATACACATGCTTCTTAAGAATAAACCAACAATGAATGCAAGGATTGTAAAGAACTAGAGAGTAGCATGGGCAGAGTATCATTCAGCCGCTATGAGTTTTGATTCTACTTGGGTACAGTTATATGTCTTGGTTCCATCTAGTTAGGAATGACCGAGGGTTCTAACAAATTGGGGTGAGAGTGTAAAGCTACTAAGGTTACATAATGCTTTCAAATCCTAAGTTGAGCGAGCAAAAATGTATATGCCAAGATCATAATATGATTGGAAAAGGCATATGAAAGTGCTTTCATGCTGCAAAAGGAATTTATTTCAAAACTTCTAAATAAATTTCATTATAGATTTAAACAAAAAGTAGGCATGGTAACTATAATAGATTAGAGTTTTAAGAAAAATGACCATACCATGACTCTCCCAAACTTAAATTTAACATTGTCCTCAGTGTTGATCTAAGTGAGGGAGAGTAACATGTCAAGGTTGAGGGAAGGGTGAGCTTAGACCAGCCTTGTAAGTTGTATCATTGATAGAAATTATTAATGGTTCAGCTGGGGGCAAGTCGTACTCAGTTGGGGGCAGTTGAAAGTGGATTGTTTGATTTCTGCAAACACAGAGCAAAAGAAATAGAAAATAAAAGTTATTGGAGTGGATTGGCCCCCAATAAGCGCCATTGTTTATAGTCCTAAACTAGACTCGGTGTCTCCTCATTCATTTCTATCCATTAGGTGGTAGCAGCTCCAAAATCTTTGAATTAGGTGGAGATGGGAAGCTGGGGGCAACTGACTGGACATCCAGTTTGGAAACTATTTCCAGGAGGGTTTGTTGTCGTGCCACTTGAGTTCTCAGAAGTTTGTTGCCCCTCCTCAGTGTATAGAGAAGGGTATCTATCTCTATCTGGGGGCACTAATGGTTGTTTTAGAAGAAATATCTGCTATATCTTTGAGGCCCTCATTGGGTGGGGGAATTAGTCTAGGGGAAAACTAGTGTTGTCATCTTCACACCCAACGATAGACTGTTGCAAATTGGTGGTTCTTTGTAGTTGCTCGGATCAAGGTCTTCATATCATTTTTCTTCTACAGATGAAGTTCATAGCTCAGATTTTCCATTTGAATGACTACTGACACTTCTTGAATCACATCTTCTTTGACATCACTATCTTCAAATACATTGTCATGGGAAGGTGCCTTCATTGCATGTGCACAATTAAACTCAATCTTGTCCTCTCCCAGTTGAAAAGATAATTTTCCACTTCTTACATCAATGACTGCCCCAGCTGTTGACAAGAATTGCCTACCCAATATTAGTGGTGTGTTTACGTCTTCATCCATGTCAAGCACCACAAAATCTGCTGGGATATAGAACTTTTCCACTCTAATAGGTCTGTCTTCAAGTATGCCTAAGGGGTATTTTACTGATCAGTCAGCTAGTTGTAGGGTTATGTTGGTCGACTTCAAGTCCCCAACATTCAACCGCTTGCACAAAGATAAGGGTATCATACTAACACTTGCCCCCAGGTCACATAGAGCTCTACTCACATGTAGATTTCCTATCTCGCAAGATATTGAAAAGCTACCAAGATCTTGTAGTTTAGGAAGGAATTTATTCTGAATCACTACACTAGCTTCCTCTGTTAGAGCTATGGTCTCATGTACATCGATCCTTCTCTTATTTAACAAAATATCCTTCAGAAATTTGGAATACGTAGGCATTTGCTACAGTGCTTCGACGAAGGGTATGTTTATGTGTAGTTTCTTTAATACCTCCATGAACCTTGCAAATTTTTATCAATTCGGGCCTTAATCCATCTCTTAGGGAATGGCAATTTGGCTGAATCCATAGGTGGACTTTCTTTAGGTTTTTCCTTGATGGGGGCACGTGGGTAGCCGTTTGTCCAACTGATGGGAGAGGCATTTCATATCCTTCATTGAGTGTTTTCTCAACTTTCTTCTTATCAACTTCATATTTCTTTGGGGCTTCTAATTGTTATCCACTTTAAGGATGACGGATTGGCATTGTTCCTTGGGGTTGGCCTTTAGCTATCCAAGAAAAATACCAGGTGGTTTAGATATTAGGTTAGCTTGTTGAGCAATCTAATTCTCCAGGATTTTGTTATGAGCAGCTAGTCCTTCCATTTTTAATGACATTTGCCTATTGAATTCTTCTTGTTGCCTATGGTTTCCCTCTTGTTGCCTATGGTTTCCCTCTTGCTGCTTCATCATATTCTCAAGCATAATCTCTAAGTTAGACTTTTCTTGAGCAGGAACTGCCTGTTGTGGTTGCATGATAGGTGATGGCAAGTATCTTTGTGGGTTTGCCTGAGGTGGAGGTATCTGCACTATAGCTTTGTAATGTTGAGTTTGTCTCGGGGATTGTTGGAAATGCTGCCCTTTGTAGGATAAGTTGGGATGTGTCTTAATCAAAAGGGGGCCTTGTTGATACTGCTGGTTATAAGATTGTGGATTCCTATTCTCCAATTGTTAATTTTGACCATAAGGTATTAATGCATTCATTAGTTCTTCAGAAACTTCCTGTACATTATACTCTGGAGAACTGCAGTTCATGGTAATGTAGTCTGGTGATCCACATCTGTTACACCAGGTCGAGGTAGCTTGCTTGTAGCCAGTGGCAGCTTCAATAGCAAATACTCTCAAATTAGGTGTGTTGTTGCTCTTATTTTGATTACTCTTGGCAATGACCCTTTGTACCATTTCCTCAAGTTTAGCTGAAATCTTATCTCAACTCTCAATCTTTGAACTGGTGCTTGCTTGGGGTTTCTGCCTATTCGCTCTATCTTGCATCCAATTGTGGTGATTCATAGTGACCTCCTCAATGAGTTTATAATCTTCATCAGTATTCTTGGCCATGAACCTGCCCTCAGTTGCTGAGTCTAAAAAACTCTTGCTAGCAGGAGCCAGTCCACTATTGAAAGTTTGAACCACCATCCATTTCTGAAATCCATGATGGGGGCAACTTCTCAGCATGTCTTTGAATCTTTCCCAAGCTTCATAAATAGCCTCATTCTCCCACTTCAGAAGAGATGTAATCTGATTCCTCTTTGTCACTATCTTTCCAAGAGGGAAAAACCTTGATAGAAGAGCAGCCACCAACTCATCCCAAGTTCTAATTATTTCAGGTTCAACTGACCTCAACCAGGTTTTAGCTCGGTCTCTCAAGGAAAATGGAACTAATCTTAGCCTAATTGCATCACTTGACACATCATTACATTTGAATGTATCACATATCTCCAGAAATGTGATCAAGTGCTGATTAGGGTCTTCTGTGGGCAGTCCCCCAAACTAATTATGTCTCGGTACCGCAATGAGAGTTGGGTTCGGCTCGCAATTGTTTGCATTAATAGCTGGCCTAGCTATCCCTGAATTCAATCCAATAGCTACGGGGGTGCAGAACTCTTGCAAGGGTCTATTTGCATCTGGATTTGCCATTTCTATCTACTGTCTAGCCACCTGAGATCTTCTAAATTCTCTTTGTGTCCTTCTTATTATCCTGAAATTTATTAATAATGTGAAAGACTGAAGTTAAGCAAAATGTAAAAGAAGTAATTATAAAAAGAAGAAAAAGAAATCATATTAAAAGAAGAAAAGTGAGTTATAAACAATGATACTCGGATATGAACAATGATAGTGAATGATTCAACTCGGTACCAAATAAAGAATTGAATTGAAAAATCAAAATTTTCCCGACAATGGCGCCAAAAATTTGATGAGGTAAAATCGTGTGTTTGAAAATAAAGGTGGTACCAGGTTTCAAAACGTCAATGGCTTGACAGTTCTGGGCCTGGGGGCACCTAGACAGAAATAAACAATCAACAAGTCTTAAAAATAAACCTAAACACACAACTCCAACCGCAAGTATACTGTTATCCTTGTAGTATTTTAGGGTCGAATCCACAGGGAAATAAAAAAATCACAACTCAACCTCTCTATTCTACCACGAACCAAAGTCAAGGAAAAATATCTTTTGTGCATAAATTTAGGCAAACTAGGAATAAAATATGAAAAAAAAGTAAACTAAATAGTTTTAATATTTTAGATTTAAGATAGGTAAAAATAGAACCAATGTGAAAGGGAATCAAATCACTCAAATAGGAAAAATAATCAAGACATGGGAATCATTTTCGAATCCTACTTGCCAATGAACACATGAAACTCAAATAAAGTCAACTTGAGATATTAAGAAATCAAACCTAGCTACTCTCACAGTCAAGGCTTAAACTTAAATCCCTAGAGGCTTCTCACATGCAATCTATCGATGCTATGGATAGCCCCTCTCCAATCAACCCTAGGTACTCGTGGGAACCTCTCGGCCTCATACGAATACCTTAGACAAAGGAGTTCTCCCCTCAGTCTTAACCCCTTGCTAAAGGATATGAACGACATTCCAACTACAAGATAACAAAGATAAAAATTAGCTACTACTTCCCTTCAATGGAGCAAGTTCTCCCTCTCGATCTCAACCTTCCACCAAAGATAATAGTCGCAAATAAATAGCTCATAACATTAAAGCCAATCACATACACAATATATAGGATGGGAACTACACATTACTTCTTCTCAATGGGGAAGGTTCTCCCTCTCGGTCTCAACCTTCCACCAAAGATAGGGCAACGAGTAGCTCTCCACATCAAAGTATCATGAGGACTGCACTCCAAATCTCCTCAATGGAATGAGTTCTCCCTCTCGGTCTCAACCCTCCAAGGAATAGATAGTGAGCAGTTCACAACATCAAAATCAGCACATATTCGAAGTATCACGAATATGATCTACACATTACTCTTAACCAATGGAAAAAGTTCTCCCTCTCGGTCTCAACCCTCCACTAAAGATAGAGCAATGAGTAGTTCATAGCATCAAAATCAATATACACAATATATCATGAACAAGAACTATACACTATATCTTCCCAAATGGAATGTGTTCTCCCTCTCGGTCTCAACCCTCTATGGAAATAGGTAGCCAATAGCTCAACACATCAAAACATCACATATAGAAAGCACATAATGCAAGAGAAGATTGGAAAGTCAAATAGAAATATATATGCATTAAAAGATAAGTTCATATAGCTAGTAATATTCTCAAATCATCACATGTCCATGCATAATCGTTTAGCCTCTAATGACCATCAAACACATCACAAACATGATAGTACGAGAGTTCATCATTGGAGATTAATACAAATAAGAATTATAAAGCATAAACCAATGATACTCCTCGAATCTCAGCACGAAAACCTCCCTTCTTCAGTCTGGTTCTTCCACTCTTTAGCAATGGCGGCTCCACTCGTTGCCTCCTCTCCCATTCAGAATGGAACCCTTTCTTCTCCTTCCATTTTGCCTTTTATCCTCTTCCTTTTTTCCAATCATTAGATGTCACTTGTCCCTTGCATAGCCCTGTCAATATTCCCTAGAAGCTGCCAAGGAACCTTCCTTTTTTGGGCCATAAGAGCTGGCAGAGGAATCTACATTTTGTTTCGTATTTGTCTTCTAGTGGCATTCGGCATATAGTGACGTGCAGGTACCCCCAGGTCTAGTTTCCGGCACAAGTACCCCCAGGTCTAGTTTCCGGCACAAGTACCCCCAGGTCTAGTTTCCAGCACAAATGTTATTTGGCGTTGGATAAATTCCTAAAGGAGAAATAAAGCATTAATCATTCAAATCCTTAGTCAAACGAGTTTTTTGAGCGGAAAATATGTGTTTATGTCCAGGGGATATCAAATGATGCAAAAGAGTAAAAAAGTGTGGCAATATATGTAAATAATGCAGGATTTCATGAAAAAGTGTGAGTTTTGCATATAAAAATGGTGAGTTAATTTCATGTCATCACTTATCTTGTCTCATATAGGTTTTCTATGTCCAGCTAGCTAATATTGTAAATCTCATTCCCGATATGAGTTATTTTGCTCGGAGGAACGAATTCTACTCGAAAGTTTTGTACTAATGTATCATAATTTGTTGCCTCTTCAAGTTTTAGGGTTTTATGCCATAGCTTACTTTTCCTCTCAATGAGAAAGGAAAGAGTCTGATATATATATATATATATATATATATACAAATATATATATATATATATATATATATATAT
>LTAE01006901.1:0-18153 GCA_001647135.1 Pontederia paniculata
TGTCTCCTTGTCCTCGTGCAAGAAAGGAGAAGTTGTAAGGGAGCCTTCGCCCTTGAAGAAGGATATAGTGATCTCCGGAGATCTCGTGGGAGAAGACCGAAGCGGGGACGTAGGCCATGAGTTCGGTCGAACCTCGTCAACAAACTCGTGTTTGTTTGTTTGTTCGTTTTCTCTCTACTCTCTTCTCTGTTTGTTTATGTTTGCATTTACAAGCTTTCGCTGATAACTCGTCTAAACTAAGTAAAAGAGAGTAAGATTTTTAATACACCAATTCAAACCCCCCTCTTGGTGCCATCCAGATCCTACAATGTATTCTATGTGCATAGGTCGTCCGTTCTTTAACTTTGGTCAACCTTTCATATTATGAACCTCCATATCCCATTTAAGAAATCAGCAAACTAAGTTCCCTTACAAATTTGTGATCATCGAAACAATCTCGGGATCCTAGATTCAATATGATCTTTTAGTGTAGCATCATCACAACGAATATCACCTATGGGTGGAGATGGTGGTTGAGATGCAGTTGTGACGTCAAGTGGTGACGATCATCTTGACTTGGTGGAAATTCACCAGTAGGTATTTCTTCAATATCCTCCTCTTCTTCATTAGGGTTGACTTCATGTGCTGAAGAGGATGGGATGTGACTCGATTAAATCGGTCCTCTTGACTCAAACTCGTTGTCGCTTGGAAGAACAACAACCTTCCACTGATCTTTAGGGTTTGCTTCATGTTGACCTAGAAAGATACCAGGTATTCTTGCTAAGGACTCAATTTGATGGGTAATCTGAGTCTCCAACATCTTGTTATGCGTGGACAACTCCTCAATCTTGGAGAATAGCTGCTGCATAGTCTCACTATGTTGCTTAAGTGTTTGACTTTGTTGTTGCTGAAACCTCATCAGAGAGGCCTACTGTTGCATCAAATTCTCCATCATCAATTCGAGGTTAGACTTAGGAGAGGGTAGTGCAAGTTGATTGTCGGTGTTTGTACCTTTTCAGGGCAAGTGGGTTTGGAGCTCTTAATAATTTGAATTGGGTGTTTTGGAATTGGTTGTTCGGTCTAAAGTTGGACTAGTGAGCTAGTGGTTGCTGGTAATGGTTGTTTCAATAGGAAAACTTTGGGTGATTTCGCCAACCAGGGTTATAGGTTTGGGAAAAAGGGTTGTTTTGAAGTCTCTGCTGGTTTTGCTGACCAAAGGGCATAACAACATTCAGTTGTTGTTCTTTAGGGACTTGGACATAGTAGGGTGGTGATGGTTGAAAGGAATAGATTTTACAGGAAGTAACAAGATGGTCGGAACCCCCGCAATTGTCACATCTCATGTCACCAGTGCCGACACAAGCAACTTGTGATGCCTGGTGATGACCCGCATTGAGGATGATTTTCTCAAGTGCTTTCTTTATGGCGTCCTCCACCTTGTGTGTGATTTGGTCCCAACCTCCAATGCTAGAACACGCTTGAACTTCTTTGCCATTGTTTCAGTCTTGAGCATCGCCATGATTGTTCCGGGCCATATCATTAATGATCTTGTAGGCGTCATTAACACTCTTGTTGCTGAAAGAACCTCCAGCGGCTGCATCAAGAGACAATCTATTTTGGTATAGGAGTCCATTATAGAACGTTTGTGCTAGCATCCACTTCGCGAAGCCATGATGAGGACAACTCCTCAACAGAGCTTTTTGAAGCGCTCTCATGCCACGTAGAATGACTCGTTGTTCTTCTGGTAGAAGCTTGTGATTTTGGTTCCTCGGGTGAATAGTTTTGCTTGGCTGGAAAAATTCGTCCATGAATTGTATCACTATTACATCCCAGGTAACAATAGAATTGGCTTCTTTTGATCTCAACCATGCTTTAGCCTTGTCACTCAAAGAAAATTGAAACAAATGTAGCCTTGCGCAATCATTAGTAACACCATTAATCTTAAAACTATTCATGACCTCAAGAAAAGTTTGTATATGAGCAATGGGAGCCTCATTAGCTAAGTCAGCAAATTGATTTCTTTAGACAACCGTGACAACGGCAGGATTCAGTGCAAAATTAGGATTAGGAATTTCAGGATTCGCAATATTGGGAGATAGGTACCAGGAGTAGTGAATTCATTTAGTGGCCTATTATCTGCAGCATTAGCGGCAATTTGGTCTGCCATTGGATCCGGATTACTAGTAATCAGATTTATGTCGAGTCTAGGCTCTAGTGTCCTAGATCGAGTGTTTCATTGTTGTTGCCTTCTTTGCCAAAAGGTCCTTTCAATCTTAGGATCGATCAGAACTAGTTATTTATATCTAAGAGTTTTGACATGCAACAATCAACGAGTCATAAAAAGAAAAATAAAAAAAGAAAAATGATGGTATAAACAGTGGTAGTGAAAAGTCCAATTTAATCGAGAAAAGAGTTTCTAGAAATAGTTTGACACCAGTGCCCGGCAATGACGCCAAAAACTTGATGCGCGTTATGTAATAGTTCAGGTTGTAATAGAAAAGATCCGGTTGTGACACTAGTTGTGACAGCTCTAATGACACCCAATTGTTCACTACAAAGGCAAGATATAAAATTTATAAATCACCAAATTACACAACTACTGCTTCCGCAAGCGCACGAGTAGATGTAGTACTTTGAGGTCGATCCATAGGACTGGTCAACTAGGTTTGTAGAAAGATTTCTAGCTCAACTTCACTAGACTAGGGAGAAAATGATTGTTGGTTAGAATTGTTTTTGGGTTGTCTAAATATTAGAAAGTAAACAGAATAAATATCAATGATAAAAGCATTTCCAAGGAAAAGTTCCACCTCAGGCTCATCTGTAATTGTCAATCATTAAAAATGTCATAGGAATATCCCTTGAAATCATTTAAAAACCATACGCTCAAATCAATTCGTTGAGTCGTCACAACTGGTCGTCACAAGCTATCATGTTTCCCCGTATTATGCCAAATTCCTCTGCACGCAACCCTAGACGATCCCTCCAATGCTTAATCCCGGTGAAGATGTATAGACAAGGACTAGGTTGATGTCGAACTCAACATGTGGATCATCACAATCAATCATCATTAGCGAACGCTCCTTGACGTGACAAATTCCTCGATCATATGACCTTGGGCAATCCAAGGGTAATCCCAATTAAAGAGTTGCTACCGAGACTATTTATGGCTACTAATCCTTCCCGAAAATACACACCAATTGGCCTTCTTGGCGTGAGACATATAAAATAAGGAACATTCACACCCTTCCGTCACAAACGAGTTGTTCTTCAACAGTCATGACTGATTCCTCAGTAACACGACCCTGGACGATCCTGGTCAAGGTTTGGTCCAGTTGAAGAATAACAATCAAAGACTTAGGTATATGACCACTTCAAGGATTTCCTAACTCTCAATAGTTGTGACAGATTCCTCGGTTACACAACCTCGGGTTTGACCCAAATGAACATAATAAGTAAATCGATGGAAATTCAAGAAAGTGTTATTTCTCCACAGTTGTGACTAATTCCTTGGTTACACAACCTCGGGCGATCCTGGTCAAGGCTTGTCCCGAATGAAGAGAAACAACTTCGATAAAATAAAAGATATGCAAGTCTTTCAAAATCGACTTAGGATATAGTTAGCCAACTTTCGTTGCACTAACTTGAGAAAGATCAAGCATTCCACAAGTAACTCTTTTTCTATTAAATCAAAACGTTAAATCGATTTCTAGGTTCATCACAACTTCATCACAAGCGTTTTCACAAGTGTCGTCACAAGTGGGGTTGTGACGTGCGATAATTTCTCGATTGTGATAGATGCGCAACTACGAGCGATCCTTTCTAGGCTTGGCTCATATGGGAAACTTACACTTGAGAGGATGATCATGCAAACAAAACTATCACCTTAAATCCTTCACAAGCATTAAGCACATGGTGGTAAAGAACCAAACTTGCAATTAAATAAAAAGTTTAGAAACGATTCATTGCTGAGAAATCATGATAACTACAAAGTATGCATGGGGTTTCACAAATCCCCAGAAATAAACTAAACTAGCCCTTAGGTCGCATGAGGGACAGTAGGAACATTATTATGAAAACTCGAGAAACAAAAAGGTTTGGAGGCGGCTTCTTCCTTGTTGTCACCAAGAATTTCCTTTGGCCGAACTCTAAGAATGGTGTTGATCTTCTCTTTAAATAGATTCCTCAAGTCACCTCTTTATCGTGTCTTGATCAAGGGGGAATTCATCATCACCGTTGGATCGAGATCTCCAATAAATTTCGGCAGTTTGCAGTTACAACCGGTAGTTTGTTTCCTTATTTATCCGGATTGTTATAATCTCTAATAACCACTGGTGATTCCTTTCCTTAATTGTTTGGGCTATTTATAATATCCAACAACCGCCTTAATTGTCCGGATTTTGACTTTTGAATTGTTATCCATTAAATTGTGATTGCATTACTTCAAATGTACCTTCGGCTAGTTAAGTTGATGGTGATGTCGAGAAATCTATTGAGCATGATGCACCAGAGCTAGAGCCTTAAATGAGAAGATCAACAAGAAAATGATAAGAATCGAAGCGGTACCCTCCAACTGAGTATGTGTTATTAATTGAAGGGGGAGAACTAGAATGTTATAAAGAAGTCTTGTCACACGAGTATAAAACTGAGTGGATGAAAGCCAAGCAAGAGGAGATGCAATCTCTTCATGAGAATAACACATACAAACTGGTGAAGCTTCTAAAGGCAAAAGAGCACTCAAGAACAAATGGGTATTTCGACTGAAAAGTGAAGAAAATAATCCACACTCAAGATATAAGACAAGATTAGTTGTCAAAGGATTCAGATAGAAGGAGTGGACTTTGATTAGATATTATCATCAGTTGTTAAAATGTCATCAATTCGTGTAGTTCTTGGATTAGCTACCAGCAAGAACTCAGAAGAGCAACTTGATGTCAAGACAACTTTTCTTCATAGTGACTTGGAAGAAGAAATTTACATGAAGCAGCCAAAAGGGTTACAAGTGAAAGGCAAAGAACATCTGATATGTAAATTACAGAAAATCTTATATGGACTCAAACAAGCACCTCATCAGTGGTTCAAGAAGTTTGAGTCATTCATGATGTAACAATGATACAATAAGATAAATACATATTATTGTGTCTTCATGAAGTATCTTTTACATGATGATTTAATCATTTTGTTACTATATATTGATGACATGCTTATTGTAGGTCGTGATAAAAGAAAGATTGATAAATTGAAACAAGAGTTGAGTCAATGCTTTTCCATGAAAGACCTAGGAGCAGCAAAGCACATCCTTGGCATGAGGATCACTTGTGTTAAACAGCAACGCAAATTATGGTTATCCCAAGAGAAGTACATTGAGAAAGTCTTCGAGAGATTCAATATGAAAAATGCAAAAACAATTTTATTACCACTTGCAAGTCAATAGTGTCCTAGAGACAATGTTAAGAAACACAAGAAGAAGTACGTACCATATGCATCTACAGTTGGTAGTTTGATGTATGCAATGGTTTTCACAAGACTAAACATAGCATATGCAGTTGGTATGATCAATTGATTGGTATGATCAGACGATTCCTAACAAATCCTATTGGAGAGCATAGGGATGCAGTTAAGTGGATTCTCAGATATCTTCGAGGCGAAAAAAAAGTGTGATGGATCACTAATGTTTGGTTAAATTATGATATGGGTCACTAATATTTAATTTTCAAATTATAGATCACTTAACTTTGATTTTATTTATTTTTAGATCATTCATCGTACTTGGCGGTTAATTTTACCACATGTCACTTATGTGGCATATGACACATTAACTCATCTAAAATAATAATTTAAAAAAATATATTATTAATTAATTTACCATTATACCCAAAGTTTTTTCTTTCCTGTTTGTTTGTGACCCTCCGTATTATTTTCCCAATTCGTGAAATTATGAAAAACCCTTGAGTTCCATTTGTTGTCGCCTCTCCTTCCCCTCCATCATCGCCCATCCTTTGCCTCCGATGTTGCCCCTCCTGATTGTTCGTAGCAGACCCTCCTTCCCCATTGGCGTTCACCACATCTTTCCCTCCAGCATCACCCCCTTTTTTCACCTCCCCACTCCTTCACTGCCGCCCACACCCTTTTCTCATGCAGCGACCCCTCAACTCTTTCTCCATGTCTCCTATTGGTAAGTTTTTCAGATTAAAATTAGTTTAAGGTTTTCTTGAATTCTGAACGAATGAACTAAACGCCCTCCTCCTTTTTTGAGGTCATTAAAAACATCGCCTTTTTTCTTTTAACTTTATTAGAGTTTCTTTCATGGTTTTTACTAATTTCTTTGATTAAAAGATTATGATTTCTTAATATAATAATTTAAAGATACATATAATATTTTCTCTGCAAGTTCAAAAGTGTTATATGATATTATTACTATTTCGTTCATTTACAACTTCAAAAGATTGATGTCCGTTTGACCATAGTATTTATACAAAAATGATCATTTCATTTTATTAATAATTCTACTTATTTAATGTGTCATGTTAATCTTTTGGTACTCTAGTGAGGTAAGACACAAATTTTACCAATTATATTGTTTCTTGTTGATATTTTCATTTTTCTTAATTTCTCATGTCATGTTCTTGTTTCAATGAATTGCAGTGTGCTTATCTCATACAACCTACTGAGAAGTGCATGCAACGTGTGAAGAACTACATCAAGGTAAACTACTTATTCTCCAAACTTTACTTGGTAAAACAATGCATAACCAGATATGAGTTTCCATGTTGCTAGTGTATTTAGAGAAAACATGTTTGTTGCTACTATATTTTTCATCTATTTGTTTCTTTTGTTAATTACATCTTGGAGTCTTTTGTTCAGCTTCGTTCATTGTAAGGAAGTGTATCTCTCAGGTTGATGTGTATTTGATCTAGATATTTTAAAAAGAATGACATCTTTTGATGTACTTCCTAAAGACAAGAGGTAAAGGAAAGAATAATTTGGAAATGATGTTGCATGCATGTAGCTTGTTTTAATCCTTTATTCTTAATTGACTCCTCCACTTTCTTTGGTTTTTTCTTCAATCAAAGCCTCTTTTTTTATAACATTCCTCTAACACATTTATCAAATTCTTGGAGGACTGTATTCTAGTCCTTATACATAATGGTTATGACTCTAATAGAGGATACTACACATACAAATATGGAAAAAGAAGACGACCTAGATGTGGTAATTGATGAACAATTATACTTCATGGAGGATGTCAATGGTGATTTAATGTCAACAAGCAAGTATCCAGAGTTCAATTTATAGACTGATTTTGAATCACCATCTTTCAAATTTGCTATGCTATTTGGTTCTTTTGAAGAATTTAAAGGTGTTGTTGCTAGTTATTTAGTTGTGAATCAGTATGACCTTAGCTTTGCACACAATGATAAGAAGAGGGTTGAATTGATATGTAGCAATGGAAGTTGTCCTTTTAGGATGTGGTGTTCACATTTTTCAATAGAGGACCCAACTGTCCAAATCAAGGAAATGAATGAGCAAAAATATTCGTGAATAAATTTGCAACTTCTGAATGGTTATGCAATAGGTATTACAAGACCTTCAAATGCAATCTAAATATGAAACCATCTGCTTTTGTAGCACTAGTCAAAACTAATTTTGGCTTAGAGTTGACCTCGACTAAAGCTTGCGCAATAGTGACATTGGCAAGAAAGAGAATTATAGGCGAGGAAGATAAGCAATACAAGAAGCTTTGGGGCTATTGTGGAGAATTAAGAAAAAGGAATCCAGGAAGCACAATACTTTTACAAACAGAAAACCTTTATTTCAAAAGATTATATATATCTTTGAAAGGGTTGAAGGAAGGATTTTTAGCTGGTTGCAGACCTATAATATGTTTAGATGGATGTTGGCTCAAAACCCATTATGGAGGGGAGTTACTTGTTGTGGTTGGTATAGATGCAGATAATGGCATTTATCCTATTGCATATGCAATTGTCGAGAGGGAAAACAAAAATAATTGGTCATGGTTTCTATATTTTCTAGCTGAAGATTTAGATATCCAAAACTCTAATGCATGGACATTCATGTCAGATAGAATGAAGGTGACTTCTATTATCAATAATGTTTAATCTTATATTATTTATAGCAAAATAATAAGTGAAAATTGACATAATTTTATCTCTTAATTATAGGGATTGGTAAATGTGTTGCAAGAACAATTTTCAGGATCATAGAATAGGTTATGTGTACGACATATGTATCAAAATTTTATTAAGAAGCATCCAGAGCATAAGGGTAAAGACTTGAAAGACTTAGTATGGGCGGCTGTTAGATCCACATATACTGGACTTTTTTATCATCACATGGATCTTATTAAAAAGAGAAGTGAAAGTGCGTATAGTTGGCTTGATGCAAAGGCTTCTACATAATGGACCCGAGCTCACTTTAGTACTCATTCAAGGTGTGATATCCTACTCAATAATTTGAGTGAGAGTTTCAATAATGCCATTTTGACAGCTAGGGACAAACCTATACTCACAATGATGGAGATGATAAATATGAAGTTGATGAGAAGGGCTTTTAAAAAGAAGAAAATATTTGAAAAACTTGATCCTAATCAATGTTGCCTAGGAGTGCATAAATAGAAAAAGAATGATAAGTTAGACTTATATGTCTACCCATGTTATCTTGTGAATACTCAATTGAAGATATATGAGCATGCCATTCATCCAACTATTGGAGAGCATCAATGGGATCTGCAACCATTCCAGACAATCAAACCCCCTCCAAAAGTAGTGACAAGCAAAGGAAAATTACCAACTGCTAGAAGGATGCAAGAGGAAGAAAAAGATGAAGCACTTTTAAGTGGACAAAACAAAGTGGGCAACAAAAGAATTTGTAATGCCCCCAAATCCATACTCCGCTACGTGACAAAATATAGACTTGGAGACGCTACGACAATACTACTTTGACTTGACTTTGACCAAAAGATTGGCCAACCATATGCAGAAGCAATGCCTTTAAAATAAAAACTCAATTAATAAGTCTGGCCAAATAAAATATCCTTTTACTTGGTTCTATAAAAGAAAAGATAAAACTAATTAAACTCTGTAAGACCAGTTTGACTCAAGCTAGACTTCTATCATGTGCAAGCCTTCACATCACAAACACCTGCATCAACAGTGCCATCACCTATCAATTGCAATCATCGCCTGCAGGATCAAAAGCAGGGGAGACAATTCTCCCATGAGCGATGAAGTCAATATGTCAAGAAAATAATAGGAAAATCATATGTAAAGACATATAATATTTTTTACCATACAATACTTGTTTCACCTTTTCCTTTTTACCTTTGTGTTGTAACAATATCAGTAATCAATCCAATAGCAAGAACATCTATTACATTGTTATTACACAATATCCAATATTCTATGTTGGTAGGTTCAAGCCCAATTCAATATCTTACTTAGGACCCAATATCAGTTCTTATTTTTGCTATTGTCCCAAGTTGTTCAATTATAACAATCAATCAATTGGTGAGCCTTTAATCATGAAGGTCATTGGTTTTGCTCCCGGTGCCCATGAAGGCGAGCTAGGCCTAAAATTCAATAATCAATAACAGTTGTTCCCCATGGGAATCCTTTAATCCATTGCCTCCGAAGAGACCCAATTGTTTCCGAAGAAACTCAATGTTAACCCCTAAGGAGTCCTATAACCCCCGAAGGAGTCCAATGTGTTAACCTCCGAAGGAGTCCTATAACCCCCGAAGGAGTCCAATAATCTCACGTATGGGATCCAATACACCGGGAACCAATTCATCCTCTTCATGTCCAATTCAATCACATGCAACAATCTCTTTTAGTTCCTATTATCATGTACATCTAGGTTTAATTCCATGCAACAAATAACATATCAATTCAATAGATCACATATAAATAACTCAATAAATCAACTTTTCTGGCGGTGAGAACACGACCCGCGATCTAAAGGACACTATCCTGTCTAATACATAAGATCACACTATTATTTGATCCTCCTTAAATACATACCTTGTTAGTTAAAATTTTTTCTTCAATTTGTGTCCCTTGCCCTTATGTGTATGACCTCCTCCTCTTTAGTCCTCCGAGAGAGAGAGAGAGAGAGAGAGAGAGAGAGAGAGAGAGAGGGGAGAGAGAGAGATGATAGGGTGACTTGAGCTTGAGAGAGAATTATGGGTCCTCCCCCCTCTAACCCTCCTTATATAGGGGTTTTCTAGGCATAATCCTAATCAAAATTAATTTAATCCCTCCTATCTTTCTTATAATTAGGAGTTCTTTAATACTTCTTTGGGTAGAATTAGGAATATTAATTAACTAGGATAATAATTTAACTTAATCTCTTCTTATTCCAATTTTGATTAGGAGTCTCTTAAAATCAATTTGGTTAGGAATAGGAATATTAAAAGATTAGGAGACTCATTTGAATTTAACTCTTATTTATTCTATTCCTAATCCTAGTCATACTCTACTTTATCTCATAATATATTTTATTTTATTTTTAAAAATTATACATATTCTTTTCCTAATCAAAATCATTTCTTATCTTCAATTTTTTAATTACTTGGACTTCTCAGGTATTACATAATAAACTCCTTAAAAATGAATTCGTTCTCCAATTCGGTCACGCCCTTTATCTGTTTGTTGTCTTTCAATCAGCGATACGTCTTGGATCCATCTGCATTTACAATAAGTAGGGAAACATTAAACAATAACTTCCCTATCGATAACCTCCTTAGGACTTTACCTATACTTCTCATTGATGACACTGTGACTATTCGTGATGCTTGCACATGGACTTTACATTTAGAGACAGCTAAGAAGTGTCTCTCTTAGGCTTTGATACCTTACTGTAATGCCCCCAAATCCATACTCCGCCACGTGACAAAATATAGACTTGGAGATGCTACGACAATATTACTTTGACTTGACTTTGACCAAAAGATTGGCCAACCATATGCGGAAGCAATGACTTTAAAATAAAAAGTCAATTAATAAGTCTAGCCAAATAAAATATCCTTTTACATGGTTCTATAAAAGAAAAAGATAAAACTAATTAAACTCTGTAAGACCAGTTTGACTCAAGCTAGACTTCTATCATGTGCAAGCCTTCACATCACGAACACCTGCATCACCAGTGCCATCACCTATCAATTGCAATCATTGCCTGCAGGATCAAAAGCAGAAGAGACAATTCTCCCATGAGAGATGAAGTCCAATATGTAAAGGAAATAACAGGAAAATCATATGTAAAGACATATAATAATTTTTACCATTCAATACTTGTTTCACCTTTTCCTTTTTACCTTTACATTACCTCGTCTTGTGTTGTAACAATATCAGTAATCAATCCAATAGCAAGAACCTCTATTACATTGTTATTACACAATGTCAACTATTCTATGTTGGTAGGTTCAAGCCCAATTCAATATCTTACTTAGGACCCAATATCAGTTCTTATTTTTGCTCTTGTTCCAAGTTGTTCAATTATAACAATCATTCAATTAGTGAGCCTTTAATCATGAAAGTCATTGGTTTTGCTCTCGGTGCCCATGAAGGCTAGCTAGGCCTGAAATTCAATAATCAGTAACAGTTGTTCCCCAGGGGAATCCTTTAATCTATTGCCTCCGAAGAGACCCAATTGTTTCCGAAGAAACTCATTGTTAACCCCCGAAGGAGTCCAATGTGTTAACCTCCGAAGGAGTCCTATAACCCCCGAAGGAGTCCAATAATCTCACGTATAGGATCTAATACACCAGGAACCAATTCATCCTCTTCATGTCCAATTCAATCACATGCAACAATCTCTTTTAATTCCTATTATCATGTACATCTAGATTTAATTCCATGCAACAATTAACATATCAATTCAATAGATTACATATAAATAATTCAATAAATCAACTTTTCTGGCGGTGAGAACACGGCCCGCGATCTAAAGGACATGATCTGTTTCATACCTTTCTAATACATAAGATCACAATATTATTTGATCCTTCTTAAATACATACCTTGTTAGTTAAACTTTTTTCTTCAATTTGTGTCCCTTGCCCTCACGTGTATGACCTCCTCCTCTTTAGTCCTCCGAGAGAGAGAGATGATAGGGTGACTTGAGCTTGAGAGAGAATTATGGTGTCCTCCCCCCTCTAACCCTCCTTATATAGGGGTTTTCTAGGCATAATCCTAATCAAAATTAATTTAATCCCTCATATCTTTCTTATAATTAGGAGTTCTTTAATACTACTTTGGATAGGATTAGGAATTTTAATTAACTAGGATAATAATATAACTTAATCTCTTCTTATCCCAATTTTGATTAGGAGTCTCTTAAAATCAATTTGGTTAGGAATGAGAATATTAAAAGATTAGGAGACTCATTTGAATTTAACTCTTATTTATTCTATTCCTAATCCTAGTCATACTCTACTTTATCTCATAATATCTTTTATTTTATTTTTTTAATTTATACATATTCTTTTCCTAATCAAAATCACATCTTATCTTCAATTTTTTAATTACTTGGACTTCTCAGGTATTACAGAATTAGTAAAAAAAGCTTGAAAGGTAGATGCACAACATGTGGAGAAATAGGACACAACAAACAGTTCCATGATCCTTCGTATAAAGATAGAGAGGTATCCATAAATTATTTTCCTTTACACGCATCTTTATCTTTTAAACAGATTTATGTTTAATTCTTATTTTCAAGCTAAATTTTACAGGGTAAAAAGGCTAGAAGTCAAGAGTTGAATATTGGACCCAATGCATCTCATTCCCATGGCACACAACTAGAGTCTCATTCGAGGATCATGAAGGGGAGAGCATGGAAGTTCTATAAATTATATATGGCTTGTTGACAAGCATTGAAGAGTTCGTCTCGTGTCTATAGCTGTCATGCTAAGGGAAATGCAGTTTATTCTGTGCATGAAGGTTGACAATATGTTACTGGTTGGCCTGCCATCATATGATTTTATTTTTACTGGATGAGATAATTTCTGAACATCAAACTTATTAGATTAATTTCTTTTTTAATTTTAAGTTTGCAATCTTAAACTCTATTCTGAACGAAATTATTTTATTTGGAATCATGGATTTGTCTTTCATATAACTATAATACTTATTTTTGTTTATTTTATTTTTATGATGAAGTCAGTCACAATTCTAAAGCTCTGAGCAATATTTGCAAAATATTGTTAAAAATGTTGAACTTTGTATAGAAATTTTGCTATTTTTATATGCATCTTTTTCTTGTTCATAAGAATATTCAACTATTTTGTGGAGTTGAGTGACAATCTCATGATCCTAGTAGTGGGTATGGTACTATCAGATTTTTGGAGCTCTATGGAAAATTGCTCTCTCGCTCTCTATTATATATCTCTCTAAAAGAAAAAGACAACTTTTGTCATGGCATTCTCATGCTGTTTTGTCGAATACTGGGAGGGGTTGGAAGCAAGGTTACTTAGTGGGAGCGAGTGGGATGCAAGGAAGATGGCATCGTTGGAGGTTATGGAGTCTGCCAGCGACACATAGGAAGGAGACTGACTCACGAATTTTGCAAATGAAGTGGAAAAAGCTACGAAGGATCAAGAACAATCATAACAACTAATTAAGGTTAGAAAGGTAAATTAGTTAATAAAAAATAAATTGTAAATTATTATTTTAAGTAAACAAATGTGTCACATGCCACATAGATGACAAGTGGCAAAGTTATTTGTTAAATATGATGAATGATCTAATTATCAATAAAATAAAAGTTAAGTGATCTATTATTTGAAAATTAAACCTTAGTGATCTAAGTCATAGTTCTACTAAACGTTAGTGACTCAAGGCACTTTTTATCCCTTCGAGGAACTTCGAAGGTTTGTCTATATTTTAGATACATTGATCCAGTATTGGAGGATTACATTAACACTGACATGGCAGGTGATGTGAATAGTAGAAAGTCTAATTCTAGTTACTTGATGATATTTATAGGAGCAGTAGTCTCATGACAATCTAAGTTACAAAAGTGTGTTTTATCAACAACTGAGGCAAAATATGTTGTAACTACTGAAGCATGTAAGGAAGTTCTTTGAATGAAGCAATTTCTAGAGAACTTAGACCTGAGGCAGAAGGAGTATTATGTTCACTATGATAATTAGCGTACTAGGCAAATGAGTAAGCATTCTAATTTTTATTTTAAGTCCAAGCATATTGATGTATGTTATCACTTGATTCGTAATGAGATCAAAAAGAAGAGATTTTACCTTCAAAAAATCTATACCGATAAGAATGTGTCAGATATGATGACCAAACTTCTACCTAAAGAGAAGATTGAGTTTTGTAGAGAGTATGCAAGTTTGTTGGAACTCTTCACATAATTAAAAAGGAAGAGTTTGTTGGATTTTTTAATTGACGCTGACTGACGAAGAAAGGAGATAAAAACAAAAAAAAAGGGTAAACGCGTTTGACTCTAACACGTGAAAAAAAAGTTATAAAAGAGGGGAAGTGAAGCCATGTGTGCGCGCAAATGAAGAAGAAAAAAATTGAAGCGGCCGCGTAGGCAAGCCGCACAAAGAGAGAAAAAGAGGGGAGAGAAAGAGATCTGTTCTCTTTAAAGACGAGTTTTAATTCGTTTTTTGCGAAACTTCAAGCATAATTTTTTTATAATTTTCTCATTAATCTCTGATATTTCGGTGAGATCCTTTTGACACCTGTCTCAATTTTCGAAGACTCTATTTTATGAGATCCAAGATTAATTTTTGAGACTTTTATTTTTATATTTTTGAGAGAAGAAACTTTGTATCATAAATAGTGAAAGATTTGTTGTTCGCTTTCATAATTTTTTCTCACCTTGAAAAGTTTTTCACGTAAATTTATGTGCCTCTAGTATGATATAATTCTTTTTATTATTGTCATCACCTCATTTAAATTAATGTATTAAAAAAAAATAATTTCACAAATATTTGCTCAGTCTTTTTTCAACAAAAAAGAATATCTTATTTTTGTTTTCTATTTTTTCATATTTATTATCTTGAAGGAGGATCAAAAATAATATATTTGAATAAAGTTTGGTTAAGAGAAAACTTTAAGTTAATAATATTTTTTTTAAAAAAATAACCCTAAATGCAATACATGTACTTAACGGCTTGAGAAGCAAAAACGAATCACGCTACTGATTCGATTACTTTATTTGACAATCTTTGTATGCTTTTGACTTAAGCGTAGCGAGCTGCCATAATTGACTCCAAATGCGTCACTGTTGTCTGAAATTTCCAAACATTTAGATTTGTTCAACAGAAGAATTACAAAACAATTAGACAAATAGATGTATTGTTTAATTTTTTTCCATCATTAATATTTGAACATTAGGACCAACATTAACAAGTAAACTATGAGTCAGGCCGAAATCTGATAAATATAACATACATCAAATTGTGAAACCTGTTCAACTTCAACATCAAGAATTATATATCAGTCATCATATATATTAACTAATACTTACAAGTTTTGAGTCATTGATAAATGAAAATTTAATCCATAGAATTAATTATAAGTAATCAATGAGGCTTAATATTTTTTTAAACAAATATGTGAAGTACATTTTGCTCTTGGATTAGCATTCTATTTGAGATCTATAATTAAGATTGAGACATCTGAATCAAATTATTATCTAAATTTAATCATAGATATAAGATGGAACGATATTCAATATAAGTGGAATAAAATGTGCTCCATACATCCTTCTCTTTTCTTTTTGATACTCGTAAACACACACGGAACTATGACCCATAGGAAATGAAATGAAACTATAAACTATGACCAAATTGATAGGTTGGAATGAATCAAACTTAAAAATTGTGGTTTAATATTTAATTAGAATGGATGATACCCTTCTGTCTCTGAGCTCTCAACGTCCGAATTGTTACTGGAATTCGAGTTGTTGCCTCCTTTACTGATCTCCCGCAACTCCTCATCCACCCTGCTAACACTACTGTGCGGGCTCTCGACCTTCTTCTTCTTCCTCTTCTGCTTCCATATCTGCTTCTTCCTAATGTGCCTCACCAGCACCAACACCAGGGCCGTCGTCACCAACCCGACAACCCCGACGCCCACCGTTAGTATCGCTGTCATGACCCATTTCATCCCCCGAGGCAGCACCACCCACGTCGCGGCCATGTACGCCACTTCCATGAACATGACCGCTGCCCACATCGCTTTGTGTGTCATCGCCAGCATCCTCATCAGCGTTCTGCGACGGAACGGGATGATGCTCACGAGCACCGTCACGATGCCCAGCGACATGAACAGCGCGACGTTGTTGCTAACCACAAACACCTTGAACGCCGTCAATCTTGCGGCAATCGCCTTTCCAGCCAAGTGCCCGCTGCCATTGTCCTGGTAGATGCCACCTGGCTGGCTGATGCCTGCCGAGAAGGTGACTGTGGCGATTAGGACGGCGACGATGGTTATGGTGTTTCGGGCGTTGCGGAGACCCTCCGTGTGGTTCTCGATCTGTCTCTCCTTGCGTCGCTGCCTACGGCCCGGGGACGTTTGATCGGCCTCCTTCCTCTTGTTCTTCTTCTGATCCATCCAGGGAAGGCTCCATGGCAGCCCAACTTGGGGTGACTTTTCCACGAAAGCTGCGGACTGCCGTGCGGCCTCCAGTGGCGATTCCTGGAGCAACTCATTGCTGCGCTTGGCGCCAACGCTTTGCAGGACGGCGACGAGCTGCAATGCTCCAGAGCTGTTGGTGTTATTGCTGGTGATGATGTCCAAAGCGGTTTGTCCTTCGCCATTTAGGGCATTGACGAGCACCTCGGACTTGGTAACGAGGTACTTCACCATCTACGATACTCAAACCAAGCAAACTTTTTAGAGTTCGATCGATCATGCTGTAATGAATATATATCACAAAGTACTGCGCCAGCAAAAGTTGGCTCGATTTATTACAAAGAGCAAACTGATAAATACCGTGGAAAGCTTTGCAGCAGCAGCGAGATGGAGAGCTGTGTTGCCCTTCTGGTCTTGGAGGTTGATGAGCTCGACGACGTCGTAGTTCTCCACCAGGTAGCGCAGCGCCTCGTACCGGTTGTTTTTCGCTGCGAGATGGAGCACGGAGTCTCCGTGTCCGGTTAGAACGTGCAGAAAGTCGCGGCTACCCGAAATGATCTCGTCGATTATCGCCACGAATCCTTTCATGGCGGCGAGATGGAAAGGAGTCCTTCCTTCGTTGTCCATCGCGTTGCAGAGCTCAGCGTCCACCCTGAGGAGTTCTCGGGTAATCTCCAAGTAGCCTTTGCTCGACGCCAAATGAATTGGGTAGAATCCCTGCTCGTCTCTTCTCCAAACGAAGTCCGGCCGCTTTTTTATAATATCTCGAACAATTTCTACATACATACGAATACACGTCAGAGGGAAAATATGATAACCAAGTTAGTAGAACTGGATCATGTATACCTGTGTGCCCTTCAGACGCTGCGACGTGCAGAGAAGTTGATGTGCCTCTTTCTTCCGATGCCAGAAGCCACGGCAGTTCCAGTAGGTGGGAGGCCACACGGTGGTGTCCGCGGACGCACGCCATGAAGAGCGCGCTCCGATTCTTGCCGTCCAAGCGGTATGCGACGCTGGGGTCGGCGTGCAGGAGAATGCTCGCCACCTCGAGGTGGCCATCGCGGCAGGCCTCGTGCAGGGCGGTCTCCATGCTCCCGTTTTCAGCCGACACCAACTGAGGCCGGAGCCGGAGGAGCTCGGACGCGAATGGCGCGTGGCCCAGCCGCGACGCCATGTGGAGAGCGGTGTTCCCGGTGTTAGGAAGCCTTTGCTCGAGGACCCCTCCTCTGGGCGACCAAAACAAGAGAGCGAATCATGTTTACGCACAATGGACGTCCTATGACACAGTAGGTGACTTTTCTCTTATAACCGGTCGTCCGACAGCTTGTAGTGGACGAACGCTGATCCTAGAGTCACCATCGGACGTCCTAAGCTATATGAGTGATCGTCCAAAGATATACACTAATCTGAATCGGTCAACCTTAGTTAATGGAGAGTGCTATATGATCCGAGGGAGGCTCTCCATGTGAGAACTGTGGACGTCCGAAGATTTCAATGGACGTCCGCTGATAGGGATCTCTAAATGTCAACAATGTACTCTGGATCTCTATCTTCCAGA